>PVJI01014965.1:0-42554 GCA_004026765.1 Micronycteris hirsuta
GGGCTGCAGCCTGGGCCCTGAGTGAGCCAAGCAATTGGCCCATGGCAAGAAACACAATCCTTCTATTTTTTGTCTCATCCTTCAAAAACGTCAACTTTTGTGGGTACATAACATATAAACCTAGTAACGACGTGCCCATGGTTTTAAATAAACAAATCGCTACCCTCTGGAACTTCTTCCTGAAAGGGTGCTGACTGCACCCAGGACTCCCACGTGGTCGGCGCTCAGTAGGCATCTGTGACTGCTCGGTTGTCCCAGGCTGCGGTGGGGGCGGGGCGGGGAGGGTCTTCCTGTGTCTGGAGACAGAGTCCCTGAGCCCTTCCTGGGCCCAGGCCCATCTGCACCCTCCTCAGGGCTGGGAATCTGGTCCCCGCCTGGCGAGGCGCCACCTTCCCGAAGATACCGGGAAGGGAGGTGGCTTCGTTTTGCAGCTGCTGACATCCCGCCCCGCGGCTTCCCCGGTGGGTCCCCCGCCCGGGCCGGGAGCCAGCGCCCTCCGCCTCCAGCCCGCCCCGAAGGCCCCGTGCGCCCCGCGACGTACCGACTCCCACGGAGCCGGCGCGCCACCCGGGCGGCCCTGCGGGGGCAGCAGCCGCGGACGCCCCGGGGCCCGGCCCAGCCCTCGGACAAGGCGGCCTGGTCTCGGTCCATCGAGCCTCTTGTCGCTCGCTCGGGAGCACGTTTCCTGTAAGCGCGCGCGGGGCCGCCGATTCCCGACAGCCGCCAGGCGCAGAGCAGCAGCCGCAGCTGCGTCTCCACCAGCAATCGATGAGCGCCCGGCGCTCCGCCCGCCTAATGGAGCGAGGGCCCGGCCGCCCCCTGCACACGCCCGCGGCTCGGCTCACCGGCAGCCCCTCTGGGCCCTTCTCGGTGGACGAGTCGCTCCTTGCCTGTGTGTAGCAGGACAGTGAGCGCCCCCGCCCCCCGCAGAGCTGCGGGCGCGGAAGCCTGTGCAGGGCGCCCAGGACCAACCTGTGACCCATCAGAAGTCGCGGCTCTTATTGGTGCCCAGCAAATCCGAGCAGAGGCCTCGCTGGCCCGCTGGCCTGTACTTGAACCAGCTAGCAAATCCCCCTTAACCGGAACTATTCTCTCCGACCCGCCACGTTCCCACCTGGCTCTTTGAAGTGGTTCCAGTGATCCGCAGAGATTCCCTCCAAACTCCTGGAGTTCAGGGACTTGCTCTAGTCCAGGCTTGGGGAGGCGTCTGCTCTGAGGGGGACCGGAGTGAGGGGCCAGGGAAGGAGGCCCAGGTCTGAGATCAGTGGGGCACGGCTGGAAAGGCCGCGGAGGATCTTCACTGCAGCGCAGGTGCCTGCTCCCCAGGTGGAAGCTGGTGGGGAGGGAGAGCGCAGAGGTGGGAGAGGAAAGCTGAGGTGGGAGCTGCAGGGAGGCTGAGCCTTTGTCGGCTCCTGCCCTGCTGGGTGTCTGGGGAAGGGAGACAAGTGGAGGTTGGCACCGCCTTTCCCTCCCTGGGTCCCCTGGGGCCCAGCCCCTGCCTCAGGATGGCCTGTGAGCTGAGGAAGCTGGGAGAGAGGTCCTCAGGGGACCAGGGCCAGAGGCAGAGTAGGCCCCCTGCCGCTGCTGGTCCTGCTCTAGGGTTTCCCCTCTCACTTGTGGCTCATGGCTCCCCTGGAATGGGAGGACCCCGGATCTGATCACCCGCCCCGTCCTGCCTCAGATCCCTGGGGCTCAGGGCCCTGCTCCACCAGGACAGCAGTGTGTGGAGGGGGAGGGAGACCCCAGGGAGTCAGCCTCAGGCAGTCTGCGATAGTGACAATAGTGACAGGGACGCTGGGGGTGTTTGGGCAGGGCAGTAAAAAGTGCTGCGTGGACTGCGAATTCGCAGAGGGGGTGTCTGAAAGTGGCGATGTTGGCTGTGGGACAGTGTGCGTGTGAGGGGGGCCCAGGACTCAGGCCAGGCGTGCAGTCTGGCTTTCCCAGGGGTGTCCCTGCTCCAAAGTCCAGGGACCGTGACCTCCTTCCTCGCGCTTTCCACCCAGAAGTCTGTTCACTCAGCCACCCAAGAGCTCATCGCCTCTCACCTACCCTTGCCGAGCACCCTGGGCGGGCCTGACGCCGGTGACACCGGGGTGTGCTGCGGAAGGGTCCGACAGCTGCAGGGGAACCCCCGCTACAGGCCGGGCGGCCATGCGCACAGGGGAGCCCCTAAGCCGGCTCACGGCCCCTGTGTTACAAACTGAACGTTTGGGTCCCCCCCAATGAACATGTTGAAGCGCTGACCCCCGATGTGAGGGGATCTGGAGGTGGGGCCCCCATGATGGGGTTAAACCTTATTATTATCACTGTTGCCTTGGTAAGAAGAGGCACCAGAGCTTGCGCCCTGTCTCTCTCCCTCTCTCTCTCGCCCTGCCACATGGAGACAAGGAGGGAAGGTCGCCGGCCATCTGTAAGGCAGGAAGAGGGCTCTGACCGGACACCTCCCTGGCTGGACGCCGATCACGGACTTGCAGCCTCCAGGGCGGTGAGAAATGGATGTGCTGTTTAGCCCCGCCCCCAGTCGATGGCAGTTTATTGGGGACACCTGAGCCGAGACAACCTTCCTCTTGCTTCGAAGCCAATGGACGCCCAATGCCGTGATGGCATTCGGGGCTCACCTGGGTAATCCGGGCTCCTCTCCCAGGCCAAGGCCCTTAACCTAAGCACACCTGCTAAGTCCCTTTGGCCAAGTAGAGTGTCACAGTCACGGGTTCTGGGGACTGAGATGGGGACATCTTCGGGGTTTCAATATTCAGCCACCCACAGGGAGTGGCGACATTTCTCAATCATTTTCACACCTGGATTTTGAACCACGGGATATATGACCTACTTGAAAACATAACGCCAGTCAAGCCGACAGAGGGGGATTCCTCCAAGTGAGGGAAGCAGGAGTGACCCCGGGACCTGGGGCTGTGGACCCCATGCTGCTCCCAGAGCCTCCGTCCTTCCTTGTTGGACAGGGATGGTGACATTTCCTTTCCTCCCAAACAGAAGTTATCCTCACTGCACCCCAAACGGAACCGATGGTCTTGGGAAAGGTGGTGCAGAAAGCACCTGCCGCACTGCCCCCCCTCCCCCCCCCGGCACGGAGGAAAATCAGTGCCCTCCCCACAAGGCCCACTTGCCTGCAGAGGCCCTGGGCCCTCCTGGTGCTGCCCTTTGAGGAAGGAGGCCCGGGAGTCAGCACCCCAGGGTGACATCCCAGACACCCTGGGAATCTCGCCTCTGCTCCGGGTCATGTAGGGGGCCCCCCGGGGGCGCTATTCTCACTCCCTGCTCTCAGGCTGAGAGAGGCGGGCTCCCTTGCCCACTTCGCCCTCCAGAAAAACAGCGCTCAGTGCTTTCTACACGTGACCTCGGTTAAATGCAAGGACTCGGGGGTTGGGACTGGTGTGGGTCCCGTTTTGTGGAGCGGAGGGTCATGGGACCAGGCCCTCTCTGCTCTGGGAGCTGGATAAAACCCAGGCATCTCACGGTGGCCGACTGCCCACCCACAGGGGATGGATGACCCACGTGGCCTGTGCAGCTGTGAGAAGGAATGAAACGCTCACACCCACTGCGATGGGGGCGAGGGGCTGGCCAGACACTGGGCTCGGGGAGGCAAATCAGCCTGGAAAAGAAAATGCTGTGCAACCCCATTTACAGGAGGGACCCAAGACAGCCAAGTCCCCAGAGACAGGAAGTGGGATGCGGGGTGCCAGGGGCTGGGGAGGCGGAGGGGAGTGGCTCATGGACCGAGTGTCAGGTTGGGAAGACGGGGACGCTCTGGACAGGGCGGTGGGGATGGCCACACGGCGGCGCGGAGGCACCTAAAGCCCTGAGCTGTGCACCGAAAGTTGTTAAAATGCTAAGTTTTACGTTATGTATATTTTACTGCAATGAAAAACATTAAGAAATAACAAGAAACATCCCAGTTATTGAACTCATGTTTACGGCACAACCGCTGAAACGCATGAATCCAGGCCGCCCCGTGGAAACAGGCTGCGGTTGAGCAGCCGGAATCGCAGGGTCCCTGCCCTGGGCCCAGGGAGCCTGGCCCCCCACAGGGGAGACCAGGCGCCTGCCCACGCTGGGGTGCTGGGGTGCAGAGGCAAAGGCTGACTGACGGCCCCCGGTCACACCCACACACCTGTGTGCACACGCACGGACAGGCCCCGTCCCACAGGCCACTGGAGCCCCCAGCACTGTACAGAGAACAGGAGATCCTTGCCTCGCCCCCCAGGGTCACAACCCCCACCCGCCCATCTCAGTTGTTGCCCCAAACAAGGCACAAGTGCCCCCAACATGGTTGGCACCAGGGCTTGGGCAGCTCAGGCTGGACGGATGCAGAGGCTGCCTGGAAATGGGAGCCCAAGGAATGCAGTGGGCAGCTTGGCCGAGAGACAGGCAGAGCCGAGGGCTTCCAGGAACGGCCGGCCCTGCCCTGACCTCACCCACTGGCCCAGGGGCTCAGCCAATAGATGCCCGGGGCCCAGGCTCCAGCCCCCGGCAGCGCCCAGCTGCTGCAGGGCCCTCCTGGTCACCGCCCCCTGCCCCCAGCGACGACAGGGCGGGAACTGAATCCCTGTCCTCTCAGGGTCCCTGCAGTGCCGGGAAGGGGGTATCTTTAGCTTCCCTTCCTGGAAGTCCACTGGCTCCCGTCCCACCGTGCCCAGCAGTGTCGCCTGCAAGCCCAGGCCACCTCCCCCTCCAGCACCGGGTCCCTAGAAGAGGAAAGGTCACCCCAGAAAGGTGATCGGTTAGCTTGTCGCCCACCTGGTTCAGGACCCGGGGCCCAGCCTGAGGGAGAGACTGCGGCCCCAGTCCTCGCCCCCATGCCCTGCCCCCGCTTCCTTACCGCCCTGAGGGGGTTTGCAGGGACCCTTCTCCCAAAACATTCCCAGCCTCAACTCACTGAGGACCTGAGATAGTGCCTAGCAGATGGGTCCCTTTGGCTGGAGCCGGAGGTTGAGGCCCAGAGAGGCCTGGGGCTGGGATGGGGTCACAGAGCAAGTTACAAACAGGCCAGGACAAGACCTGGGCACCAGCATCTCCCTGTCACTGGGGCTGATTCATGACCTGAACAGCTGTGTGTGAAATGGCAGGGGTGAGGGCCGCTGGGGGCAGTGTAGGGGCACGACCTTAGGAAAGTTGAATCCCAAAGAGAGGGGGCATGTTGGGGAGGCAGAGCAGGGCTGTGTCCCCAGAGGGAAGGGGAGGCGGGGTGAGAAGCAGCAGCCACCTGTGGGGCTTCTCCCGGGAGGAGGGCCTGGGGCAGGCAGTGCGAAAAGGAGCTGAGGCAGCCCCAGCACAGGGCAAAGAGGACAGACCAGGTGGGGTGGGGGTGAGGGTGCAGGGAGTCCCCGGCCCAGGAATGGTGCCTGTTGGGCCAGGCCTCACCTTGTGTCCTGGCACAGAGACGACATGGTGGCCCCTCTCCGTGCGCCAGGACTGGGATGGAGGGGAGACAGAGAAAGCCGGCTGTCTGCACCGCCCCCCACGCCCTGCCCCAGAGCTTGCAGTTGGCATGCGGTGGGGAGGGGAGCTGGCAGAGAGAGGTGCAGGGCAGAGCATGGGGAGAAGTGTCAGGAGGAAGAGGGAACAAGGGACAGCAAAGGGGAGCGAGTCCCCAGCTGGTGGCGGCGAAGCCACCGGGGTGGAGGCAGCCCAGCAGAGTGAACACCGTGTCCCCTAGCAGACACGGGGGCCACGGGGTCGGGGGCCCAGTGCACAGGGCAGCACAAAAACAAGAGGTGGGAAAGGATGGGATTGTGCAACCGGCATGCCTGCGACCTCAGGGGCAAGCAACAGAGACTTAGACCAGAAAGACATCCGTTGTTTATGTAACAAAAAAATCCAGAGGTTAGGGATTCCAGAGATGGTTGGTAGCTCAAGGGTGTTGGCAAGGACCCACGTACTCTTTGTGCTTCCCTGCCACTGACTTGGGGTGGCCAATCGTCCTGCCACCCAGGACTTTACCAGTTTTAGTGCTGAAAGTCCTGCTCCCCGAAATCGAATCCAGACTTTTAGTCACCCTAGCATTGAAGAGGTGGCTCCTCATGGGCACAAAAGAGCTGCCACAGCTCCAAGCATCACACTCTCACATGGCAGTGCACCAAGATAAGAGGAAATGGGGTGCAAGCAAAACAGATTTCTCCTTGAAATTCTCAGAAGCCCTCAGCGACCCCCCCTTACGTTTCATTGGCACTCCTGGGTGACATGGTCACCCCCAAACTTCAGTTGTCCCTTGGTATCCACAGGAGCTCGGTTCCAGGACCCCTTTGCGAATGCCAACATCCTCAGATGCTCAAGTCCCCTCTAGGAAATGGGTAGGTCAGTGCATACAGGGTCTGCTGTAGCTGCAGGCGCCCAGCTACAGAAAACAGTACAGGTACTTACTGAAAAAAAATCCTCGTAAAAGCAGACCTGTGCCATCCAAACCCGTGTTGTTCACGGGCCAGCGTACTTCACGCCGTTTCAAACACCCTAAGAGCAAAGATGAGCGCCGGCAGCAGCCTCCTCTTTGTGAATGGTTGCAAAGTGCCAGGTGTGGCGGAGCGTCCACACTGCCCTGCTTCCCTGGGCTTCTTACACACCGTCCACTCTGCCCAGGGCCAGTGTCGCCCCTCAGGACAGCTGGGCCATGAGATTATGTAACAGGGGTATGGGCCCGGGAGCCCCTCCAGGACCCACGCCCGGCTGGCCTTAATTCTGGGATACACTCCCCGTTTAAGAAGCAAGACCCCTCCTGTGGCCAGACACTGTGACATGTCTGTAGTGGCCCTGGCGGCAGCTGAGACTGACACGTGTTTCTCAGCCTGGCGCCCACGGCCCCGGGTGACCGAAGCCTCGAAGGGTCCAGTGCTCAGGGCTCCCATGTCCCCAGCTGAGCCTTGCTCCAGACTGAGCCCCTCCCCCAGTCTTTGGGGGGACTCTGCTTCCCTCTTTGCAGTTCATGTCCCCGTCTGCCTCCTTGACCGCCACCACTTTCGGTCATTCACTGACCCCTCGAAGGCCTCCGTCCCCCGGAGAGCCCCGGGGGCCTCTCACGCCCGCCCTCGATAAGTCCGCACCATGGTGGCCTTGTCTCCCGAGAGGCTGCCCTCAAGGGCCATGGTGGGGTCTTCGGGGACCGGCTTGATGGGGTCGAAGACCCTCAGGAGGAGAGATTCTGGAGAGACAGAAAGGGGATGGCCAAAAGCAAGGGTTTTGAGGGGGTGTTCCGGGCGGATGGCAGAGGGTCCTGGGGGCGCGGCTTTGTGCACATGAGTTGAGACCGTGGATAGCAAGGTCGGAACAGGGAAATGGGAGGTCAAGGTCAACGTTGGTGCTCTCTCGAGACAGGATGTCCCGGACACCAAGTGGGCTGCCTCTCCCGGGGGGGGGACACACTGTGGCTGGGCACTGCGGGGGCCTGGGGGGGGCCGAGCCCCTCTTGGGAATGCAGACAACCGTGCCTGCAAGGACGCTTTGAAGTGCAAGTGAGCAAGAAGCAAGTCCAACCCATCTTCAGGTGGGGGCGCATAGACGGGCGCAGGTAACCGTGTGGCTGAGGGGTCTGGAAAGTCTCCTCCATACAGACGAGCAGCCAGTGAGAGGGGCCCCGCTCCCCAGGGCCCGGCCACCCCTCAGCAGCCGCACCCCCCCATCCCCAAACGTGCCCCTGAGCAGTCTCAGAGCCCTGTGCATCCAGGTGCACATCCGACAGAAAAACAACGAGGCTCCTCCAGCCAATGCAAAAGCTGGGGAGTCGCATCTACGGCCCCATCTGGCCTGAGCTGGGATATGTGACCAAGGAGCGGAGACAGCCACCCTGGCCCAAACCAGCCAAAGTGCACCCCTGTGGCTGCTGGAGGGGCCATGGGGAAAGGGAACCTTGGGGTGGGGACAGCAAGAGCCATCACTCTTGGCGGGGACAGGGCACGCCCTGACGTTCCGCGGTCGTAGGTTCCTGCAGGACGTCCGCAGTGGACAGTGTGTCCACGTAAGAGGTGTGAGTAACTGGTCGTTGAGTGGGTGGATGAGAGAAAGGGACGGAAGGAAGGAAAAGAAGGAAGGGAGGGAGGGAGGGAGGGAGGAAGAAGAGGGAGGGGAGAAGATTCAGAGGCCAGTGTGCAGCTCTGGCTTTCCTGGAGCTGATGGAGTTGGGAGCAGAGCGCAGGACGTGGCTGATCAAGGTCAAGAGCAGAGGCTCCCAGCAGCAAGGAGAGTCTCTCCTGAGAGCAGAGGTGAACTTGCTCTTCCCTGGCAAGAGAAGCCAAGTCAAAGGTGGAGAATGAAGAGGAGGGTGAGGCCCACAGGAGGCAATTGCTTGGACCCCGAAGCGGTGGAGTGGGACCCCATGGGGACCAGGGCTGATCCTGGGAGCGGTGGCCCCCACATGTCTTTGATGCCCACCTTGGCAAACCCAGCAGACCCAGAGGCAAATCCTCAGCTCAGGAAAGGGTGGGCCAATGTGCGGGGCACAGGCTAGGTGGAAGGAACTGGGCCCCCTTCCCTCCTACCTGGTGACCTCCGGCCACCCTTGGTTGGTCTGTCACTGGCAAGGGTCCAAGGCACCTGGGGAAAGCCTTGGTGGGCCTGGTGGACCCTGGAGAGGCCCAGCGCCGGCCTCCCTGCTGGTCAGGATGGTGCCTATTCCCAGAACACTACCTGCCCTCAAGGACATTCACCCGGGCTGGTCAGTCAGGCCAGAGGGCAGCTGCCCAGCCCCGGAGCCAGGGGCGAAGGATGAAAGATGCCCGCTGACAGGTCCCTTGTGTCCCCTGCTGGGGCCGCCATGGGGGCCCTGAGAGGCCAGTGTGAAGGTGGGTGGCCCGTCTGAGCGGCTGGGACAGAGGCTTCCGAACGGGTGGGCAGCTGAGGCTGAGTGCCAGCATGTTGACCTCAGAACTGCCCCCTCCCCAGGGGAACTGGGGTGCAGGGAGGCCCAGGAAGCTGAAGAGACCGGCCTCAGGGTCCCCCCAACAATACAGGGTGGATGTGAGTGGGCTCGGAGATGCCACTGCCCTGAGGGAAACAGGTCCTCAACCTGCGGCCCCACTTTAGAGGGGCAACTGACCTGGAGGCCCAGCGAGAGTGGGCCCCAGAAAGGAGGGCCTGCCCCTTCAGGGAGGGTCCGGTTAGCATCTCCGGGGCCCCCGATGCTGGTCCTGTGCCCCTTCTCCCTGAAGGGGGCTGCTGGCCCGCTTCACCTGGGGGTGCCGGATGGGGCAGTGACTGGCAGAGGGGACCCGGCCACAGGTACAGAATGAATGGGCGGGGCCCCGAGCTCCAGAAACTTCGAGAATTTCAAGATGGGACAGGAGAGTGTGAGAGCCAGGGAAGAGTCCTTCTGTGCACGAGCATTGTTCTGTGCTGGCCTCGGCCCATCGATGACCAGAGTCGTGGCTGGACCGGCCCTTGGGGTTCTGACCGCGACTGCCAGACGCCCATTAGCAACCGCATCGAGGAGCTTTGAAAGGAGACAGCTTTGTTACTCACAGGACCCTCCGCTGCCCACACCTGGCCTCCCAGGGAGGGCCTGGGTGAAGGAGAGCGGGCACAGGCCAGGGGTGCTGCTTGTCCAGCAGTGCCTCCTTAGCTCCCCACCGTCTGGCCTTACTCACAGCTCCAGCAAGTCCCTCAGCCTCTCAGCCTCAGTTTCTTTGTCTGTAGAATGGCTATTGCATTAACAGATCCTGCCCTCTGTAGGGTTATTTCTTATAATACATACAGAATGCTTAGGATGGCACTGGGCACGGGAAAGACTCCAACACCGGTGCTCCTTCGTGGTCTCTTTGCTGTCCTCCCTGCAAAGATGGGGGGCCATCCCCTCCCTGCCCCCCAGCTCTGCCATCTCCCCCACCCTCCAGTACACAGGACTTCTTTCCCCGCAGGGGCTCAGACCACTGCCAGGGTTGGGACACACGCACCCTCTCTCCTTCTGCCCCCAGGCTGCGAGGTGGGGCTGCACCCGGTGGCTCTGGCTGAGTGTGGGGCTGAGCCGCCAAGGTCTCCCTCTAGCGGCCCCAAGAGCAGCGGCTGCGGCTTGGGCCTGACTTCCAACCCTCTGCTCCTGCCTGGGGCTTCAGCACAGCCCTGAGGGGCCCCGCTCCCTCCCAGCTCCCGGCCAGGCCCTGACCCCTGCGTTTGGTTCGTGGCGCACCTGAGAAGCAGTGGAAAGCGAGTGTGTGCCAGCAGTAGCCCAAGGCGGAGGCTGGGATAGCATCCAGGACCTCACGGACTCCCAGGCTGCGGGGAGCAACCAGGTCCCCCCTGGGTTCTGAGGGCCACCCCATGGATCATGCCACTCACAGAGCTAGCAGACAGGACGAGCACCACGGGAAGGTGTCCCAGAGCCCCACTGTCTTGGCAAAGTGGGAGAAGCAAGGCACCAGGGGGAGGGAGGCCTGGGCCAGGGCTGCTGGCCTGAAGCCACCTGCAGCGTTCGGAACTGCAGGCAGCTGGGCTTGGCTGAGGTTTAGGGGCCGACTGGAGGGACGGGCTGGTAAAAAAATTGGGCTGGAAGCATGGCTTACCACCTACTTTGCTGTTGTTATCCTCCCAAGGGCCAGGGGCACTTCCGAAGGATAGAGCCAAAGTGCCTTGCACTGCCCGCTGGATTGCACTGAGCAGGACAGAAGACAGAGGAGGACCAGACGGCAGCAAGCGGCCCGGGGAACGCTGAGATCGGGCCCGGAAAGGCCCTGGGCTCCCTGTGGCACCGTGTGACTGCCCAGGCAGGCCCCAGGCCTGAGGTCCTGAGCTGGGGTGTGTTCCAGAAGCCGCGTGTAACAGGCTCCCTGGTTCCCGAGGCAGGAAGCACTGACCTCCTGAGACCCAATGGACGAAACGGGGCTCAGGAGAGACCCCGAGCTGATGATGTCAGGAGGGAGCGGCCCAGGCGCTGCTGACCTCAGCGAACCCCACCCTGCCCGGGCCTCTGGGCCCCCTCGGAGCGGGAGGCACCCCACCCCCAGCAGCAGCTCCCTCCAGCCGTCGCCACTGACCAGTGCCTGTCCCAGGGAGCCCGACCCACCTTCTGAGACCTGGCTGCTGATAGTCGCCTGGGCCCAGAAAAATCACGGATCCCTCATGAGTTTCCATTTTTCTTCTTTAAAAAAACATGGCATGAAATTTGCCACTTGAAGCATTTGCAAGTGTTCTAGTTCCGCGGAGTTCGGGGCACCCACCATGTCGCGGGGCCACCCCTGCACCCATCCCCGGAACGCATGCCTCCCCCAGACGACATCTCTGTCCCCGCCAACCAGCAACTCCCTGGGCCTCCTCCCCCTTTCCATCCATGGCCCGACTCCTTAGACACCTCGTACGGGGGAGCCCCACCATAGCTGTCTGTTTGCACCTCACCGATCACAGTGGCCCCAAGTCCGCCCAGATGGCAGCAGCTGGCAGGATCTCCTCCCTTGTTATGGCTGCGTGATATTCCATTGTCTGGATGGACCCCCAGGGCCCCCTCCTGCTTGATTCCATCCTTGGGGCTGGTGCTTCTCAGTTTTTCCATCTTACCTCCCAACTGGCAATAATAATGATGATGATATTATTACTATAATGGGTTGAATGGACCACATGCCGCCCCCCAAAGTATTCCCCCCCAGCACCTTTGAAGGGACCTTATTCGGAAAAGGGTGTTGGGGATGCAATTAAGTTAAAGATCTTGAATGAGCTCATCCTGGACCAGGCTGCGCCCTGCACCCAACGCCGCATCCTCGGGAGTGGAGAGGAGGCAGACGCAGAAATCTGAGACCGCAGGGCAGGGGCAGCCGGCCACGCCTGAGTCACCAGGGCTGGATGAAGTGACAGAGGGTCCTCCCCTGGAGCCCGGCTCGGGCGGGAGCTGGCCCTGCTGCCACCATTTCAGACTGCTTTTTTAAAAAAATATTTTATTTATCTATCTTTAGAGAGAGGGGAAGGGAAGGAGAAAGAGAGGGAGAGAAACATCAGTGTGCCGTTGCCTCTTGCACGCTGCCCACCCTGGACTGCAACCCAGGCATGTGCCCTGACGGGGAATCGAACCGGCGACCCTTTGGTTCGCAGGCCGGCGCTCAATCCACTGAGCCACACCAGCCAGGGCTGATTTTAGACTTTTGCCTCCAAACCCCCGAGAAAATCAGTTTCTGTCGTTGCAAGCCCCCCAACAGCCCCAGGAAACTACCACAGGGCCGTCCAATGGGAGGCCTCGAAGTGGGTCCTTCTGCCTCACTTCACAGGCCACAGAGGCTCCAACGCGCTGCCTGGCAGCCTGGGAAGACGTGGCTGCGCCCTCCTGCAGTCTGCACGGCACCCTCGCGGCTCGGGGCGGCGGGGGGAGCTCACCCCGCGGTCCCGACGGGGTAGACCCGGGAGCCGCTTTTTCCGAGAAGGATGTTGTAAGTGTCTTACGGGCATTCCGCTGTTATGTTTATTATTTATGGCCAGTTCTAGGGACATAAAATTGTAGCTTGTATTGTCTGTAGCAAATTTTATTTCCATGGCTTTAAAACACTAACAAACAAAAATAATCATCCTGTTAGGAGCTGCGTACTGTCATCATTCTGTAGAATATAAATTTTACCACAATAATAACTGTGAAACAGCTTCAAGAACCCATGAGCAAGATGATCAAGAATGAGCGTTACTTCTGGGTCCCGGACACAGACTCACTTCACTCCGGCTGCCAAGGGGCCTCCGCCGGGTACGGGGCCCGCGCAGGGTGGGGAGTTCGGACCCTGGCACCGAGAGGCTGTCCCGGAACGGGCCGTGGTGGCCGGACTGAGGCGGCGGGCCATGCCCGCCTGCCACCAGCGCACAAATGAAACCGGCGACACCCTTCGGAGGTAAATTTTCAGTCACCCTGCTGACGAGAATTCTTCACTGCTGCCATTGCAAAGCTACCAAAAAAAAAAAAAAAAAAAAAGCCATTTCAGCTCCGGGATAAAATGGCAAGAAACCCAAGGGGTGGATGGGGCCAGGGCTGCCAGCGGAGCCCAGGAAACCCGGTTCAGTTTGAACCTCGGGCGAAGAACCAATACTGTTCAGTGCCAGTGCCGGGCGTTCCACACACCGCATGTACCTGTCATCCGAACTTCACATTGAACTTGGCACCTGGTCTTTTGCGTGTTGATCGTAGTAAATTTGGCACCCTTAGGTGGGACTAAAGACCAAGAATGAACCTCCACCCCCAGGAGGAAATTCTTAAAGGGAACAACTGAGGAAGCTGGAGGACAGTCCCCGGTGCAGCTGCTCAGGGTCGGCCAGGCAGGGGTTCCTTGGTCTCAGCTGGTGTGCCGTGCCCCAGGTGTGAGCGAGGACAGGTGAGGGGTGCTCCGGGGGGAGGGGGTTCGCGTAGCCTTGGCACTGGTTGTTCAGGCACAAAAGTGAATGATAAGGGACACAGGGGTACTTTCACGTAAGCCGCACGGCTATGATGAGAAGTGGAGATGTGCCGGTCGCTGGTTCGCAGCAGAGAGATCAAGTAGCCGGCCACGCAGCTACACAGAGACCCATGGTGAGGTCACACAGGGGGCACTTCTGGGTTAGCCCGGCAGAACGTGCCCACTGGGAGACCGAGCTTGCAGGAGGCCTGGCCTCCGGGGTGACCCGAGCCCCCCAGGGAAGCCAGCTCAGAACTGGTGGATCCAGGGCTCGTTTCGGCCCCGAGGTTGCGCCATCCAGTAGGGACAAGCCACTCGCCCTCGAGCCCCACAGCAAGTGACTCCACAGCTGCCTCAAATCCACCCCCCAGGCGGGCAGCTTTGCTCCTTCCTTCCAACAGGAGGAAGTCAGGAGGGCTGTACTGCAGGGACCCCCAAATAGGCTCTACCCCAAGGGGGCCCCATGGGTGAGCTCCCTGTCCTGGTCCCACTTGTGTTTGGCTGAGTTTGGGTGGACACCAGCAGCACATGGACAGGCCCACAAAGACACCCTCCCTGCCTCCGGGGGACGTCCTGCCCTCCCCGCCTCCCATTTCAGGAGCACCCAGGGCCTCAGTGCTTCTACGGAACCGCCCCCCTGGCCCCCTGGCCCTGGACACGCAGGCCTGTGTTTTTGCTGTTCTTGTTTTCTTAATGCAAACAAGGTGGAAATACAATAGCGTTCCCACGATATACCCAGAAGCCAGCTGCTTCCCCATGCAGGGGTCTCCCCGCCCTGCCACAGGGTGCCTGCAAGGCGCCCCCCAACACCTGTCTGCCTGGAGCCTGGGCCCCCTGCAGTTCCTGGAACACCCACACCCGGCGTCTCCCCCAGGGCTGCTGTCTCCCTGGGCTGTTGGCTCCAGCTGTCCCCAGGCTCCTTCCTGGCTGGCCCCGCCCCACCTGCCCACCACCTGCGTTTTGTCTGCGGCGCCTCCTGGCCCCTGGAGCAGCGGACAAACAGCTGGCGTATGGCAGGCACCGAGCAAAGTTGCTGAGCGAGGGAGCGAGCGAATGAACGGATGGCGGAGCAAGAAGCAAGCTTGTTTTCCATGATATCTCTGACGCCGTCCACACTTATCCTGGGGGACCACCACTTACTGACGCACTCAGCTGTAGCTGTGGGGTCCCCCAGACCTCTTTCTTGTCACCCGATCACAGTAAATCCCCTAAAAGCCACGAGAGCACCTTCCTTCTTGCCGCCCCAGGGCCTGTTTGAAGACCCTGCCTGCAGTAGGCAGCACTGCAGCTGTGGGATGGGGCTGCCTGACTGACATGTGCTTTGCATAATGCTTTGCATAAATGTCACAGCCCTCCCTCCCTCCCAGCAGGGGCATCCCCAGGCAGAGGCAGGGTGGGGCTGGTGCCCAGGCCCAGGCAAGCGTCCTCAGAGCAGCCTGCTCCCGGGACTGGGCATTCGAAGTGCCGGACAGGGGCAGAGGGCCACCACGGGTCCCTGAAGAACTGGGAGAGTCAGGAGCCTGTCCTGACCACACTGGGCCCAGGAAAGGTGGGCACGGAGGGGTTGGGCCTCGAAGCACAGAGAGCAGATGTCCTCTCCAGCGGGTCTCCTTGGGGACTGCCTTCACGCCCCCCCCACTGGCCTGTCTCCCAGAGGTCACAGGCTGGAGCTTCTGGACACAAACAGAGGGGGGGGCATGGAGGCTTCGGAGCTCCCCAGATGCTGCTTCCTTCCTCTTTCTGGAAAAGGAGGGGCCACCCTGCAGGCCCTGGGCACCGGCCCAACGGCCTCCACCGAGACCAGGCTCGCTCCCTGCCCCTGAGAGACTGGGGGGTGGGCAGGGGCAAGGGCTGCCCACACTTCATGGTGAGCCCCAGGTCCCAGGAGAGCAGAGGTGGGGGAGGGGACAGCAGAGAGGTGTCAGCCTGCAGCCCTCTGTCCTCTGCCCTGTCCCCCTTGCTGAAGAGAGGTGGGGACAGCCCCAGGTTCCTCAGAGCAGGCACACAGGGAGCTCTGGAGAAGGTCCCGGTCCACCTGCCTGGGAAACGCCCTCTCCCTTTCCTGCCCCCCAGCGCTGGGAGGGAGGCAGGGACCCACTCCCCCAACCCCAGCATGTCGGCAGGTGCTCAATTCGGGCTTGGCTGGGAAAGTGTCTGGGCTGGTGGCAGGTTGAAGAAGGGGGCATTGGTGTCTCCTGACCCTTTAGCAGGACTCCCCAGAGGCCCCCGTTTCTGTTCCCAGCTGCCCCTCAGAAGGGCCTGCTGCACCTGTCTGGGGCCGGGGTAACCCCAGCTCTCCCCTCCAGGGTGGCCCTAGTCAGGGAGGGGTAGGGGATGGGGGGCTGCAAGGAGGAGGGGGAGGAGAAAGTCAGCAGGGCGGGGGCCAATGGGAGACAGCTGAGGCAGGGTGGGGCCCTGGACTCAGGCCACACAGAAGCCGGCACACCACCCCACATTCTGCCGTTCCGGGAATGGAGGGCCCCTGGGGTCTCAGCAGAGCTGCCTGCTGGTAAGTCCCTTCCCCAGCGGCCCCTGGGCCCCTCCCACAGCCCAGCTGCCCTACAATGGCCCCTGCAGCAGGTGGCATCCTGTGGCCCCGAGGCCCCAGGGATGGCAGGGTGGGCGTCCACACCCAGCTGACTCAGCCCCTCTTTCTGCAGAGGCCTCCTCCATGCGCAGCCCTTGGCTTGCTGGAAACAGCACTGATGCCCAGACTTACAGGCCGTACAGGGAGCAATGAAGACCCCTGTGGGGCGGGGGCGCACGGGCAGCAGTGGACAGCAAGCAGGTGAGAGGCCCTGCCTCCCTCTGAGCTCCACCTGAAGTCTTGGGGACCGGGCCCCCAGCAGGCTCCCCTCAGTGTCCCGTCTGGCCAGGAGAAGTGCACAGTGAACCCATTTCAAGTTCAATACCACGTTCAATACTGTGCCCCAGTATTGGGGCAGGCTGAGGGGCAGGGTGTCGACTGAAGCCTAGCGGAGTCCGCAGCCAGCTTACTGGCGAGAGGGGCGGGGGGCTGCCCTCCTCCGGGTGTCACGGCAGCCCTGGCGGGTGAGGAACTCTTCTGTCCACAGCGCCTGCAGCCTCCAAATGCCTCGCCCTGGGGGACAAGGGACAATTCTCAGTGCCGCTCCTCCCCCAGCTTCCCTGCGCCCCACGGCTGTCCAGGCCTTGGGGTCTGCCTCCCCGCTTCCCTGGCAGTGACCTGGTGACGCCCACCCTACCCTGGCAGGGGCCCAGGTGTGCACCTACCTTTGGATCCTAGCCATTTGCCTTTGGGCAAGTCACCTGTCCGTGCCAACCTCCTGTCCTCACTCACAATGGGCCTCCTACATAGCACCCCCCTCACTGGCGGAGCTGGGACAGAGCCTGGGGGGCGGGGAGCTGCTGTCCAGAGCTGAGGGGTCTGCACCCCAGCAGGACTCGGGCTGGGGGTGGGGTCCTAGGAGGTTGGCGGGTCAGCTTGTCCAGGTGTCAGGCCAAGCTGGAGAGACAGGCCTGGGGAGAGGGGCGGGGCCTGGCACTAAGCCCAGACCTGGAGGCCCCAGGACACTGCAGAGGAGGGAGCCCATGGCGGAGGCGGCGGCGGCAGTGTGGGCCTCGGGCCCCTGAGCCTGGCAGGCCCACGACCTGCGGGCGTCCCTTGGTCGGCGCCCCAGAGGTTCGGGGCAGATCGTGGGGGCCTTGCTGGTCAGTGGGGGAAGGCTCCAGGCTCAGCAGTCTGGTCACGGCGCTAGTCCAGGTGTCCCCCGCGTATGACGGCACTGGAGCTGCTATAGCAATGGCTGCAAACTGGGTGGCCGCAACCACCGCCCATCTATTACGTCACAGCTCTGAGGCCCACAGTTCGAACTTGAGGGGCAGGGGGGCCACGCCCCCGCCAAGGGCTCCAGGGAAGAGTCTTTCCTCAGCCTGCCACTTCTGCGTCCCAAGCACCCCTTGGCTTGTGGCAGCCCACCTCCTGTCTCCGTCTCTGTCCTCCCACGGCCCCCTTCCCCTCTGGGCCTGGTCTCAAGTCTCCTTCTGTCTGTACCTCATGAAGACACCAGTGCTTGGATGTAGGGCCCACTCAGATAAGCCAGGGGGATCTCATCGCGAGATCCTTAACTAATCACATCTGCAAAGACCCTCTTTCCAAATCAGGCTGGCTTCACATGGACGCATCTTTTGGGGGGACCACCATTTACTGGGGGTCTCATGGTGGCTTCTTCAGGGGTCCCTCA
The DNA here is from genome assembly GCA_004026765.1 of Micronycteris hirsuta. NCBI lineage: Eukaryota > Metazoa > Chordata > Mammalia > Chiroptera > Phyllostomidae > Micronycteris > Micronycteris hirsuta. The sequence goes on from PVJI01014965.1 coordinate 17,555, forward strand.
CGGCACGTGACTGCAGACTCCTCCTGCCTAGTGTCCATTTGTCACATCCACAGCCATGAGCATTGGTACCCCGGCAGGTACCCCGGCAGCCCCGACCTTGCCACAGGCTCCTTGCTTCTCCTGGGGTCCCCTGAGTCTGCAGTAGGGGGACCGGACGAACGGCGAGGTCAGCACTTGGGACAGTTTCAGAATCCAGTCTCTCCTCCTCTGTGGGGTCAGGGACGGCTGTCCCCACCCCCACTGCAGTAGGTGTGGCCCTGGGTTGACATTCCCCAGAGCAGAGCCCCTGCCTCCTCTCAGAGGGTCAAGCAACCACGGAAGCTCCATCTAGAGTAGACAGAGCGGCCACCCACCTGGGTCCCCGAAAGGAGGAGCACTTCCCTGCCTGGGAGCCCCTACCTGGGAAGGCGCAAGAAAAAGTAAACACGCCCCTGAGCCACCGCTGCTCCCAGCGGTCTCTCTCGTGACAGCCGCTAACTAGTGCCACTTACAAGAAACAGAAACCCATCTCAGATCGGCTGAGAGATGCAAGGGGAGTGAAATGCAAATCAAAACCAGTGTGAGACGCCACTCCACCCTCGGGAAGGTGACTGCTATAAAATCAACAAAAAAGCAGAAAAGAACAAGGGTTGGGGAGGATGTGGGAAACGGGAGCCCTGGCGCCTCGCTGGTGGGAACGAACATGGTGTGGAAGGTGGCGTAGCGGAAGGCGGCGTGGAAAGAGAGCCAGAGAATGACTGTGTGACCCAGCTGTCGCTCTTCTGCGCAGAGACCCACAAGAACCAAAAGTAGGGTGGCGAAGGCACTTGCACGCCCGTGTTCACGGCAGCCTTGCTCACCATCGTCAACAGGTGGAAGCAACCCCGTGCCTGTCATCTGAGGACGGACCGGCTGACTGCTGTCTCCCCGCACAACGGACCGCCGCGCAGCCTCACACAGGAAGGAAGCCCTGCCACCTGCTCCAGCAAACAAGGAAGGACCCGGGAAAAAGCACGATTTTATGGGAAACGAGCTCGTCGCAAAATCGTACGGTTTCTCTCACGTGAGGAACCGGGAGAGTCAGACTCGCAGAGGAGCAGAGTGGGGGGGGTGCTCCTGGTTCACGGGGCCCCTGTCAGGTTGGGACGATGAAGACGTTCTGGAGAGGACAGTGGGGACGGCCGCGCAGCAGTGCGCCTGAAGCCCTGGGCTGTGCCCTGAAAGCAGCTGAGATGGTAAATCTGTATTGGGTAGATTTTACCTCAAATTTCAAAAAGTTGAAAATACCTTCACAAGAAAAAAATGGCAGTTTGGACAACTGTGGGGAGGTTCATGTCCGATAGGGACTCGCTCATAAGCCTTTCTGCCTACTCTTGTTTTTCAGTTTTTGAAAACTATTTTCACAATGAAACTTAAAAATGAAAAAGGGGAGTCCCGGCTGGTGTGGCTCAGTGGATTGACTGCCGGCCTTGCAAACTCAAAGGTCGCTGGTTCAATTCCCAGTCAGGGCACATGCCTGGGCTGTGGGCCAGGTCCCCAGTGAGGGGTGTGTGAGAGGCAACCACACATTGGTGTTTCTCTTCCTCCTTTCCCCTCTCTAAAAATAAATAAAATATTTTTTAAAAAATAAGAGAGTGGAAACTGAGCTATTCCATCCTGCTTCTTCACGCGCTTCTACTGGAATGATGCCCTTGACCTGGGCGTAGCTGTCCATGCCAGTCTGTTCAGGCTGCCGTAACAGAACACTGCACATGGGGCAACTTGTCAACAACAGAAATTTATTTCTCACAGTGTTAGAGGCGGAAAGTCCAAGATCACATGGGCGCCGGGGACTGGGGAGGACCTCTTCCCTGGCTCATGGTGGGTGAGCCTCTCACTGTGGGCTCCTAGGGTGGGGGGGGGGCTGGGAGCTCTGTGGGGTCTTCACCGAGGTCACTGATCCCACTGATGAGGGCAGAGCCCTTGTGACCTGCTCACCCCCGCAGCAGCTCCACCTCTTAGCGCTGTCATCTTCGAGGGTTAGGATTTCCACACGTGGAACCATTTCGAACACAGCACCACGTGACTTGCATTGCCCAATGGGACGGCAGTGATGTGCAGTGACAGGAGACATGAGTGTATGCTGGCCCAACAAACGTGCGCTCTCACAGGGCTGAAACAGCCCTGGAAAGACCACGCCGAGGGTGCCTGCTGGTCCGGAAGGGTAAGAAACACGCAATGCAAACTTGGACCCAAGCTGTAGCCTGGAGCCGAGCCCAGTTACTCTCAGCCTGGGTCTGCTGAACCCCAACAAACCCACAGAAAGGAGAGCAGAGAACAAACAATAAAGCCGTTGAATGCCATCCAGACAGTGGGACTATTTGTTACACGGCCCATCAGGCAATAGCTGACTGATACAGGGACGAATGCCCACCCTCAGCAGGAACACAGTGAGGGGCCAAAGGCAGGCCCAGTTTCTCCAGTCTGCCTCTGCCCCCGCCCCCGCCCCCATCTAGGACGCAGAGCCCTTCAGACTGGGCTCCTTCTCTCTGCCTACGCTGTGCCCTTTCTGCATGGCCGCCGACCTTTTCCAGGTCCCACCGATCTAGCTTCCGCCACCAGAAGGGAGACCAGCTGTTCTTCCTCGGCTGCAGAAGCCAGCGGAGGTGTCCAGGAGCTCCCGACATCGCCGCACTGAGGGCAGGCAGGCGCCGTTCCTAGAGGCGAGGGGGAGGAGGCGGTGGGAGAAGCCAAAGGCATCACTGTACCGGGAGTCTGGCTCTGATTCCTGGCCGGGTCACGTGGGGTCGTCGTCTAAGTCAGATGTACCTGGAGAGGCAGCTGTGCGGCCCCTTCGCCTCGTAGGACCACTGGGATGTACTGAAGCCCCGGCACAGAGCAGATGCTCCAGAAAAACAAAGGCATGCCATCCGCAGCCCTGGGAAGCGAGCCAGGTGGTCGGGAGGGTGCAGGCTGGGCACTGGCCTCCGCCCCACAGCGTCTGCTGCGGCCTCCTCACTGAACCCAGCAGAAGGGGCGTGTGTGTGTGGGGGGCTGCATCCTCATTTTCTGCAGGGCTGGCTGTCCTCCTGCGCTTCCTGAGCAAAGCCCTCACTGGCCAACTGCACCCCTGGGGTCATCTCCAGTCCTCTTCCCCGCCCCCACACACCCTGCTCATCCCCTGCTCCCAGGCACTCGGCACCATGCCCCCTCCCTCCTCTGCACACACCGGAGCTGGCACAGCCTCTCTGTCCTGCGTTGCAGCCTCAGCCCAGGCCCCGTCGTGGCTCATTTGGACCAGGCGCTCGGCTCTCCTCCCTGCGCCCCAGCTACGTCTGCTCTCTCCAGCCCACACGCCACACAGCTGGGTTTCTAACCCAGGTCTCCACGTGCCCGCACTGGTGCCTGCTGTCACGTTCATTGATGCTCAGCAGCTGCGGTGGGGGTTGATCCCTGGCGTGGCGCTCAGGGCTCCCACGTTGTCCCCCAGGGCTGGCAGACACATCAGAGCCTGGGTCCTCCAGTCAGACAAAGAGGGTGTGGGAGTCCAGTGTTGACACTCAGTGTCCACACGTTTACCTGTCCGTCCGTTCGTCCGTCCATTCATTCATTCATCCAACAAGCTCTCACCTGTGTGAGGTTCGGCCGACCCGTCGGGAAGCAAGCCCACCACACCCGGCCTTTGTGGGGCCTACATGGGGTTTTTGGGAGGACTAAGGAGTCCCTGGTACATGCTTGGGACAGGGCCTGGCCTGGAGTAAAAGCTATGGAGCTGTTTGCCCTTGTGACAAATCACCAGTCCCCTTGAGCAGGCCTGGCCTGGCCATGAGGGCAGAGCCTGCCCCCCTTGGTCCCGTCTGCGTTTACACGGCTGAGCCCCCACTCAACCTGGAGGGCAGGCATGCGGCCTGTATTTTCCTGTCACCCCAGGGCTGACAGGGGCTGGGGGACGGCAGAAGTACTGGACTGAGTGGAGAGAGACCCACGGAGCCCACAGCCCACAGGTCCAGTGGGGTGCCTCTCCCTGGAGAGTCGTGGGCCCCTGCCCCGGGCCTGACCCCAGGAGAGGGATCCCGTGTGCAGCAGGACACGCCCTGCCCCCACTCCTTGGGAAGAGGGGTCCCCTCTCCTTGGGGAAAGGGGGCCTCCCACCGTGTCTTTTGGAAGAGAAATGGGCAGAGCTGTGGCTGAGGGGCAGAACCAGCGACCCCCTTCTTCCTGAGAAGGTGTGGGGGGTGGACCCAGGCAAAGGCTGAGCCCTGGTCCTGCAGAGGGAGCACTGTCCAGCTGCCGGCCGAGCAGGCCGGCTCCCACACAGGCGGCGGCGGGAGCCCTCTTTATCATCTGCAGCAAAGCATTTACAGTCAATAAGCGGGCTAATTAATTCTCTTCAAAGACCTCTCAATTATTCATCCTGGGCTACAGAGAGAGCAATTAGAGCGTGTCCTGCTTGCAGCTCTGGACACAGCTGCGGAGGGGCTGGGCCACAGTGCTGAGCCCCTGGCCTGCACGGCCTCAGGGGCCTCCAGGGGCCCCTCCAGACAGAAGCGGGGCAGGCGGTCCCGGGGGCCCAGCAGACCGGCACTTCTTCCTGAAACCTGCCGGCAGCCCACATCGCCATCCCCACTTCTCAGGCCAGGAAGGCCAGACCCTGAGGGTCAGTTCCCTCTGTCCAACAGCCCATCAGGGCCACCTGTGGGCACAGTGCCAGGCTCGGGGCCTGCAGCCCACCTTGGGGGCTTCCAGTGCCGGGCAGTGGGGCCCCGGGGCCTGAGCTGAGCCCTCTGTCTCTAGGACAGAAGTTGTGCTGGGAGAGGGGCCGAGGAGGAGGAGGAGGGGCCCGCAGTGGCTGCCCCAACGGCAGTGGGGTCCCCCTGGAGAGCTGGAGCCCAGCCTTAGCACACCAGGAGTGGCCCTGACCCCAGCAAGTCTCCTCCGGGAAGGGGACCTTATGTCGGGAACTAGTGTCTTTTCTCCCCTACAGCTTCCTGGTGCTGAAGTCTGCTTGCTGGGACCTTGAGGGACAGGGCAGCTGGCCTATTCCTTACGCACCTTCTCCTTGCCTCCTCTCCGCCCAGGCCCCCACTGTTGGCTCTCTCCCAAACTCCCCCAAAGAGCATCTGCCGGCAAGCGGAGAGTTAACTCCCAGCTGCTCCCAGACGGCGCAGTGGGGGTGGGGGGTGGGGGGCGTGCCTGTCGGGAAGTATGGATTTCTGCAGTGGTTTTACTGGAAAAGCTGTAGCTGAAGGTGGGAGGGGGTCACCATGGCAACTTCTGGCTAAGGGAACAGGTTGGCTGCTGGGGACCAATTCTTCTAGGGGCCCAAGGGGGCCCGTCCAGTGCTTGGCACCCAGAGGCCCCACAGCTGCCTCCCAGGAGTCCTCACCCTTTGGGGGAAGCACAGAGACCCTCCCCAGCCTGGAATGACTGCCTTCCCCGCCTCCCTCCAGCGACACCTCCCCAGGGCTGGGCCCCTGCCTGTGCCTCAGCCCAAATGGCAGCGCTCCCGGCACTCACTGTTAATCTAGGGACCAGTTACCCAGCGGCCACCTGGGAGCTGGCGGGAATCTCCCTGCGGAATGAGCTTTACCTTTGGAAAGAGCCTGGCCTCCGCGGCCCCGGGCAAAATTTAGGGAGTGCCCTCCACGGCACAGCCCTATCCAGGGAGTCTCGGATTCCAGGGGCGCAAGAGCTCACCCCACCGGCCCCCACCGGCCCCCACCCAGAGGATTCCGGCATAAACGGCCAGTTCGAGTTCTCCCAACCCCCAGTGCCAACACCCCCGACCCCCCGCCCCGCCACCAGGCCAGGGACCTCCGGAAGCCCGAGGTGGGGTGGGGACAAGCAGCCCCCAGGCAAGGGGGACCGTGCGTGCTCCTCTAAATCCGACGCCCCCGCCCACTCGCCACTCCGGGGAATTCCAGGCGGCTGGGGTCGCACCGGCCCAGTGCCCCACTCCGTCGAGGCGGTCCCCCGTCCTCAGGTTGGGACCCTCGGCTGCGCCCTGCCTGAGCGCGGGAAGGACCCTGCGGTGGGCCTGGGAGCTGCGGGCACTGCCGGTGGGAGGGGTCTGGGACTCCTGGGGTCGTCTAGGCTCAGGTTCCCGGGGCTCCAGCGGGCGGAGGCATCGGCCTCGGAGCCCGCCTCCTCCCCACCCCATGCAAATCCTGCCGGCGTAGGGTGGGCAAGTGCGAGGGGGGGTGTGTGTGTGCCCGGGAGGCGCTTCCAGGAATCTGCGAGGGCGCTGCCCCAACGGCCAGGAAGCGAGGGCATACCCAGGGCACAGGCAGCGGCGCGCCCGGGCGGGAGGGGGTCCACGTGAGGGGTAAGCGCGGCCCCCCACCCGCTCGGGCCCACGGGGGCACCACTCGCCGCTAGGCGGGAGGTCCTACCACGGGGGGACTCCCCCAAACCTCCATCTGCTCCGCCGTAACGGGCAGGGTAAGACCACGCACTCTCCACGGGGTGCGGAGCGCCCAGGAGACGCTCCCGGGTGCGGGATTCACGGTAGCGCCTGTGCTCGCCTCCCCCACTCCCATTAGGAAAATCCTGGGACCCCCATTAAGGCCACTTGGGTTGCTGCTGAGATGTGGCTCGGCGTCCTCCTTTTCGTGCACCAGGGACGCACCGCGGAGAACAGCGCCCCCCTCCCCCGCTGGCGGGGCCCACGCGGGCCGGAGCGGTGGAGTAAACCTGTCCTAGGTGTGACCTCCGTGGGCCCACACCCAGCTCCCGCCTCGGACAACGCCCGCCAGCGCCCAAAAGGCTTGAACCGACCCCGGATCAGGATCCTCCCTGCCCTCGCCCCAGTCGGTTTAGGGGACGCCTAAATCGGCTCCCTGGCTCCAGCTGCTCCGGTCAAGTCCCCTCCCCGCGCTCGCGCCTCCCGGGGCCTCCATCTAGCGCTCTCGGATCTCGGATCTGCCGAATCCCGATAAAACATTTGGGGGAGATAAGTGCTGCATATAAATAATTAAGACCACATGCATATTCGCCAACAACAAAAAAAAAGTTTAAAACCCCCATTCCGGGAACAGCTCCGTGTCTGGGGCCCCGGCGGGGCTGCAGAGACCCGCCCCCACCCACTCGCTCCGCCCGGTCCAGGGGGGCTGTCGCCCTGCGGGGCCCAGGCTGGCGGAGGGACGGCGGCAGAGGGGCTCTGCGCCCAGGGTGGGGTGGGGACGGTCCACCTGCGGGCCCCAGAGGCCCAGCCCTTAAGCAGGGTCTCCCACCCCAATGCCAGGAGGGGCCTCCCCTATCCCGCCCCGCCCCCCAGCTGCCAGTTGGTGCCCAATAAACATTTACTGAATAGACGAGTGAAGGAGCCAATGAACTGACTGATTCCAGGTTCCCCAGGAGTGTCGGTCCTGAGCTCTGGCCTCCGCCCCACCCCTTCCCCAGCTGCTGGGGGCTCCTTTCCCAGGTGCAGTTTGAGGGCCTCAGGTGGGAAAGCTGGAAGAACTCCGGGCTGCCCACCTGGCAGTCCTGGGCAGCCGGGTCAGCGAGGGCTTCCCAGCCAGGCCCTGCCTGCCAGTATACATCCTCTTCCTGTCTGGGTCCGGTTCCCACCCCAGGAAGGAAGCCCTTGCATCCCCTACTCTCCCCACTCCCACATCTGCTCAGGTGTCTCCTTAACCTTCGCCAGGTTCCAAGCTTTGTGCTAGGGGTCCCGAGGACAAATAGGCAGGCCTTGCCCTCCAGTTGCCCTCAGCCTCGTGAGGGACACCGGCAAGTGACCGATGGCAAGGGCTGCTCAGAGGTAAGTCAGCTGTAGAGAAACAGGGAGAGCAGGGGGCGTGTCTTGGCCGGGAGTTGGAGGTTCCCACGGAGGCCCTCCTGGCGGGGCGGGGGGGGGGGGGGCGCCCCAGCTGGGCAGAGTCTGGAAGATGGGGCTCCTGGGTGCAGACGGGGAGGGAGGCTGGGCAGTGCCTATTAGCCCTCCCGGCACTGCCCCCTGCTGGCTCTGCACACACCCGCGGTGCCCACAGCCAGACCACGGAGGCCTGGGTTCCAATCCTCACTCTGCTACTTAGCAGCAGGGACTCCAACTTCCGGCCCTCAGTTTCCTCACCCGTAAAATGGGGACTGTGGTCCCAGCCATGCAGAGCCCCTGGGTATCCACCTCCAGTCCTCAGTCCCCAGTGGGATACAGTGCCACCCCCCCCCAGCCCAGCACAGGCTGGCAACCCTGCCAGGTGCCCAGTAGATAGACTGGTGGGTGGGTTGAGACCTGGGAGTTTTCTTCCTGAGCTTCCTTGCTCAAGGGCGACCACTCCCGCAGGGAGCATGGGCCCCTGCTTGCCCAGGACTCGGGGATGCACCTGGCATCTCATACGGTCCACCGCCCACCGGCCTGGGTCACATGACACATGGGCCCTCCAGGAGCACAACCAATGCTCGTCTGTGGAACTCGTCTCTCCGGTGACGACCCTTCTCCCGGGGACCCAGGGCCGGGGAGACACGTGTGCGTGCGCTTGCAGGTGGAACTGTGGGCGCCGTTGTCCGCTCTGAGGCAGGGACGCCTGGTCCCTGAGCAAAGGGCTGGGCCACGGTGGCCTCCCCGACCCCTCGGGTGGGCAACTCCATCCTGTCTCTGCTCCTGACGGGAACGAGCCCCCACAGAGAGACCTCCTAGGCCTCAGACGTCCCTCCAGGCCAGCCGGAGACCTTTCCTGGCAGCCAGCCCTCCGGGTCCGTGAGTGTAGGGCCTTGCTTCATCCTGCCGCCGTGGACTTTGGGCTTGGCACGCAGGTGCACGGGACGAGAAATCATCCACCTAGGAGACATGAACTTCAAACCTGCCCCTGCTCGGTCAGGCCCTCCGCAGTCGGCCATGTGAGCGCGTAACCGTGATGTGCGCCGGCTTTAGACCGCAAGTTCCCATGACTCGGTGACTCCGTTCCCTGGTTAGAAATCGTTCACAACAGACAGACATTTTAGAAGGATGAAATTTAGATCTAAAGCTCAAATCCTCCTCCCCACCCCTGTGGGCCATCCTGTGTAACTCCCTTTTGAGACCTTGGGCTCCCCAGCACGTGGGGTCCCTGGCACCTCCCCTACTTTGGCCCAGTCCCCAACCTCTCAAGTTCAACCTTCCTTCTTCCCAGAGACACCCTGTCTGTGGTGGAGGGCCATGCCAGCATGCCCGGAGGGCCACCTTCCCCTGCCACAGGAGGGCCGGGGAGACAAACTGGATTTGTCTGTGGCACAGGGGACAGAAACAGGCCAACCAGAGACCAGATAACAGCAGGATTGGGGTTCCTTATAAAACAAATTTCCCAGTGGTCAGGGCACAGAAGGAGGGTGCTCTTTAGCGCTAGATAACCCGGGTTCAGATCCCGCCTCTGGGGTCGATGACGGATCGAGAGGCTGGATCTAGAGCACGCCGTGGACGCCTGCTCTCTGCCAAGCCCGAGGGGTGTCGGAGGAGCCCTGGCCCCCCGCTTTGCAGGACCGTGAGCCCCAGGCTGGAGCCGGTGGCCAGCCTCACCCTTGGGTCCTTCGTGCCCAGCATGCGGTCGGAGTCTGTGGAACGAGACCCACCCCCAAGACAGGCCGCTGTGGCCATGCCTCCCGTCTGTCTGTCCTCCCCGCCTGGTGGGCTGAGGGGCCAGGGCAGAGGCCCCTGGAGCAGGAGAGGGCCTGGCCGGCACAGAGCTGACCCAGCACTGCAGCCCAGGCGGAGTGACAGGAAACAGGAGGCCGGTGCCAGTAAGCGGGCGAGATCTGAGAGATTAGAGTTCTGCTCCCCGGAGTGCAGGACCAGCCACGAAGGAGAGGAAGCCGCAGCAGTAAATAACGCCAGACCCCTTCCCTGTCTCTGTGTCTCCAGGGCTGGGCCCAGCTGAGCACCCAGCTGGGGCCCTGGGAGGGGCAGGTGGGCAGGGCTCTGGTTGCAGCCAGAGGGGCGGGGCTGGGGGTGAGCCTGGGAAGGCAGGGGTCCAGTGGGCCGCCTGAAAGGCAAAGGGTCTCCCAAGTTCGGCAGAGGGTCCCCTGGGCCCAGTCCCCAGGCCTCCATTCACACCTCAGCCTCCGACCCCCAAGGAGGCCCTTGAAGAGGGGACCCAGCCCCGAGCTTGCTTGGCTCCCCCCACCTTCCTCCCTGCCCCCACCCTGAGGCTGATTCCTGGAAGGCTGGCTGCTTCCCAGCAGAGCAGAGGGAGCCCTGGGGCAACTGTCCCAATGGACTCCCCCGTATTCCAGCTGCTCCACCCACCAGGCGCCAGGCCTTCACCCTGGGCATTTTTGCTCTGCAGGGCCCCCGGGGCCCCCCGAGAAGCCCTTAAGACCTGGAGCTCCTGGGGCCCCTCCCCACTGGACTCCAAGCTGTGGGTGTCTCAGTGGGAAGAATCAGGCCCCCAGCACCTACAATCCCAAGAGGCTAACCCCCCGTCCCCTCCCCCCCCCTCCGCCTTGCAGAGTGCGGGAGGGACCCTGAGAGGCTGCAGAGGCCTCCCACCCCCAGGGGGGCAGCTTAGGGATGGAGGGGCAGTCTGGGCAGAGGGAGGGGTCTCCAGCCCCGCCACAGAGGAGGGGCAGACACAGGGCTGCATGCATAATGCACCAGGCGCCCTGAGGTTCACAGGGCTGAAGGTTTGCCCGAGGTCACCTTCTGTTCCCTCCTGAGGCCGCTGGCCTCCCGTCCTCCCTTCCACGTCAGCCCCACACAACTGCTCCTGCCTTAGTCGGGGACTCCGGTTCCCACCCTGCCAGCCCGGGCGCAATGGCCATCCCGGAGCAGCCGAGCAGCCCGCAGAGCAAAGACAAGTCCTCGGGGTGCAGGGAAGGCAGCTGCAGAGTCCAACGGGCGATGCCCCCCCCCCCCACCGGCTGCAGGATGAGCTGGCGGTTATAAGGGAATAGCCGATCAACAAGTGTAAACTTCCTGGGAAAGGCGGCACTTCCAAACTTCAGAAGATCATCCAGAGAATATCGCCCTGACCTTGAGGAGAGGAAGGCATTCCTGAGGCACAGGGCTGGGGTGGGGGTGTCCATGTAACTACACAAAAGGCAGAATCTGCCGTCTGTCAAGAATCACACACAGGAGCTGTCTGAGCGGCCAGAACACGCAAGGTGCTTCGCTTCACTAGCTGTCGGAAAAGAGCAGATGGAAATCAAAAGATAAGCGCCTCTCATCCGCCCAAAGGGCTAGAGTTGTGAAGTCTGATAGGGCTCAGTGACGGGGACGATGACAGGCGGCGGGAAGGTAGGAACGGAAAACAGCGCAACCTCTAGTAACTTGGAGATGCATATCGAGGCCCCAGCGACGCTGCCCCAGGCAGCCAGGCGGGCAGGTGCTCGGGGAAGCAGGTGTCAGTAAGCCCATGTGAAAGCCAGCCCAGGTCCCCAGCAGGCGCAGCGGGGACATCAGCTGCGGCCCAGGCACACAGTGGAAAAGCACGCCCCTGCACTAGATCAACACGCGTGGACCTCATGGACTGTGGCCCCCCCGAAGGAGCCATTACTATTACTAAGGGATTACTCAGCTATTACTAAGGGATCCACCACGGTGGCAAAACCATAAAGAAAAGCAGGGAATGATCACAAAAGTCAGGGAGCAGACGCGAATGCCAGAGAACCTTCTGGAATCCTGGCCATGTTCTGTGTCTTGACCAGGGTGGCAACCACAGGGAAGTTCATTTTATATTTATTTGTAAAATGCAACATGCTTCTGTGCACGCTGTGTGGTAGCTCATAACTTAAAAAAATAAAAAACCCAAAACCCGAGTGCGGGGCTCCACCACTTCCACCCGGCCCTGCCCCTGGCCCGCCGGGTCCAGGAGGAAGGCAGCTCTGTGTTCTCCCTGGGCTGGGGCAGTGCAGGTCCCTCAGCTGCCTTGGCCTCAGGCCACCGTGGGCTGTCTGCAGAGTCCACCTGCCGAGCGGCGGGGTGCAGCCGCCTCTCCCCTCACTGTCCCCTTCTCTCCTGGCCCCCCACCCTATCCGCATTTCTCTCAATGTCTCTGAAGGTGACCCCTCTGATGTGCTGTCTTGTTTTGGTCACTGCTGAGGGGGCACAGGGCTTGGGGAAATCGTCTTCCTACCCATGCTTCCTCCCAACAGTACATGTGGCCTTGACTTGGGGCAGCCTCCACAAGGGTCAAGTGCATGCCCACTGGCCCGCTCAGTCTGAGCCCCAGACCCAGCATTCTCTCCTTTGCCCCGTCCGCCCCGCCCCCAGCCCGGGGAGATGATGGTGCAAACAGCTCTTGCGTCGCATTCACGCTGCCGGGCTGGACCCAGGCCAGCGTCCTATAGATCCCGCGGGCTTGGGGCCAAGAGGTCGGGCTGGGGAGGACGTTCCCCCAGCCTGTTTACCAGGACCCAGGCCGCTATCTCCAGCTCCAATCTGCTGCCTCGCTTTATCTTCGCCGGGCCAGCGCGGTTCCCAGCAGCAGCCTCCCGCCATCACTTCCTGCCAGAGGCCCGGCCTTCCAGGAACACGCGCACTGCACTTCGCTCTGCGTGTGGGAGCCCACACCCCAGCGCCTGCACCTGGAGGGCTGCCAGGGAGCCTCGGGGCGCCGTGAGAGGCAGCCGCCCTAGGGTTCACGCGTTGCTCCCTGGCCAGCCTGCCCCGCTTCCTCCACTGCGCTGGGGAGACGCGAAGATCTCAGAAAGGCCAGGGAAGGAGTTACCTCGGGGACCCCACACCTTCCCCTGGGGAAGGGAGGAGCTGGGTGGGACCGGTGTGTGCTCCTCGTCCATTCCTGGCCACCCCTGCCTCCGACAGCAGTGCCCACGCGCCCTGGGCTCCCGGGGTCCCAGGGAGCTGTGCCATGAGTTCCAGTCTCCCTGGTCATTCAGCCCGAATTCCCAAGGCCTGTGGGCTGGGCACACAGAACATTCCAAAGGCTGAGAGCACCCGGCCCCTGCCCATGCACTGGCGGGCAGTGAGGAGAGGCGTCGTGACCCCAGAGCGGGGTCACCTCCTTCCTCTGCTGGGCTGGGTTTGGGGGGCTTCCTGGAAAAGGGGTGTCTCAGCTGAGACCAGTAGACTGAGAAGGTGGGAACCAGGGACACCTGCCCGTGGTTGCGGAGTTTCCGGGCAGAAGAAACAGCAGGTGCGAAGATCAGGGCGGCGGGGGGGGGGGGGGGGGGTGGTGAGAGAGAGGTCAGTGCTTCTGGGGAACAGGCGCAGGTGTGGTGTGGGGGAGCGGCTGGGAGCAGGAGGATGGGGAGGTGGGCTGCACCCCTGGGGCGAGGCAGGAGCCCAAGGCGGCCTGGCTCTGGGCGGTGGCTGTGGTGGAGAAGGGGACAGCTGATGGGTGGGGTGGGGCAAGTCTGCATGGAGGCAGATGATCTTGTGACCTCTAGGAGTGGGGGCTGGTGAGCGGACTGGACCCTCCTTTCGAGAAGAGGAACAGGGAAGGGGTCAGCTCAGTGACCTGGGCAGTGGAGAGTGGCAAGTTCCATGGGCTGCACAAGGGACTTCCGGCTTCTCCTACCCTCCTGGGAGCTCTGGACTGTCCCCAGCTTACCAACAGGATGACTCAGATCTGACACAGGGACACACACACACACACACAAACATGCAGAGACATGCATCACACACACATGCATGTTTACCTGCACAGGGGCACACAGCCCACCTCCCCACCCCCGCAGACACATGCACGCAGCAATGCTTGCACATAGATGCATATACACATGCACACACATGCACACAGGTAAACAAGTTGTATGCACACATAAATGTGCTGGCATGCATGCACACACATGTACAACACACGTGTCTACACATACATACACATGAGCCTAGACAACCACTGAGACCAAGGCTTGGTCAGAGGGTCTCCCCTCACGACAAGGCCTCAGAACACACCCTGTTGCCCCAGGAGGGTCCCCCCTCCCCCCCGGCTCCCGCCATACCAGGGCAAGGCACCACTGGGACAAGGCAGGGCTGCCTCATTACCCTGGGACTAGATAGGAGGCAAGGAGCAGCCACTGGGCAGAAGGAATCTCTGTGGGGCTCCAGCTTCCCCCAGGAAGGGTCAGCTCTCAGGGAGACAGCTTGGCTGTGGGAGGACAAAGGCCTGGCCTGGTGACCAGTGGTGGCGGCTTGGAGGCATTCTCAGATCGCCTGAAACCGCCTGCCCAGACCTCTCCCCCAGGGTGCTGGGCAGATTAACGGGGAGGCTTCGCGAACGTGAAGCGCCTGCAAGCAGAGGGGGTGCCTGAGCACCCAGATGCTGGTCCCTGTTCTCCTCGGTCCCCAGAGAGCCACTGTCATGACCCAACCCCGCCCTTCCTTCCCGCAGAGGCCTGGGCTCCCCACCCCCACTTCCCAGCAGAAGGGCTGGAGCCAGACGAGATAAAGGGCTCGTTTCCTCAGGGCCTGGAATTCAGTGGCGGTTTCGGGTCAGAGCCAGAGGGGCACCGGAGTGGGGGAGGGGTTCCTTGGGGCCACAGACCCTATAGGGACTCGAATTTCCGCCCCTTCAGGATGACCCTGCCAGGCACGGGGCAGGAGGGAGTGAGTTCTGGGGAGGCTGCCAGACCCTGGACGAAGCCGTCGGGATCCACCTCCACCCCTGCTCACTTCTCCGGCCAGGCTCCTCCAACGCTCCCGCTGCCTCCTGCCCCAGTCTTTGCCCATGCGGTGCCCTCGGTCTGCGGCACCGTCCCCTATGCCTTAGCGCAACGACTGCCCCGCTCTGCCTTCCACACTTAGCCTGCGAGCCTGGGCCGGGCCGGGCCGGCTGGTGCAGCTTCTCTCAGGGCCGACGTCCTCCCTCCAGGTGAGGCTCTGTTCTGCAACGGCCTGACCCCGCCCAAGCACCTGAGCTCCGAGGGCAGGCTGCTCCGGCTCTCCTCCGTCCCCAGAGAGGCCGGAGCAGGCACCGCAGAGCTCAGACCAAGGTCAGTGCCTGAGGAAGGACGCACCTCCTCTGTGCTCAGGGTGCTCTGACCGGGTCTGCGGACTCTGGGCTGACTGCTTGGCACTGGGGACATCTGCACTCCTGTCCTTCCTGCCTGTGCCGGTCAGTGTCCTTCACGGCTCCCCAACACTGCCCCTCCAGGGCAGGGGTGTGGGGAGGGGGCTCTGTGCAGCCCTCTGATTCTGGCTCCCATGGTGCCTGTGAAGTCAGTTGCACCCTCGTGTGTCCTTCTGCCCCGCACCTGAACAAAGCCGGGCACACAGTAGGTGCTCTGCAAATCTACTGTGTACTTTATTACGTACTGTGTATTATGTATGGAAAAACAAACGTCGTACAGTGGCTCAGAGCTGGACTCTGGAGACGGCAGCACCGGCCACTTCCTCATCAAGTGACCTCAGGCAGGGTCATCAGCTTCCGTGAGTCCCAGGGTCCCCATCTGTAGAACCAGGGCGATCACGGTACTCGTCACCTGGAGCTGAGGGGGGCTCAACTGCGTCGACGTTTGTAAAGTGCCCGGGCCACATCTTGGCTCGCGGCAAGAGCCGCGGGAGCGCCTGAGTTCTGAAAGCTCGCCCTGCCTCGGCTTTTTCCCGGCCCAGCAGAACCAGCCCCACTCGCGTACCTCCCGGGACCGCCTCGAGCCCCGCCGCGAGGAAGCCCGAACTACAACTCCCAGCACGCTGCGCGGCCCCCGCCCCCCCCGCGGCCGAACTACGACTCCCAGCATGCCGTGGGGCTCTCCTTTGCCCCCGGCCAGCCGCGGCCGAAGTTTGGGAAGTCCTGCCGTGGGGACCCCGCCGTTCCTGGTTGTCCTCGCCTGGGAGGGATAGGGAGGGAACTCGGACGCTGCCGCCGCAAGCTCTGCGGACTGGCCAGGGCCGCGGCCCAGCGGCAAGGGGCAAGCTGGGCGCGGGGGGATCTACGAGCTCCGCCGGGGCCCCGACGCACGTGGTGGACCTGCGTAGCCACACGGTGGGCAAGCCTGGGCCGGCCGTGAGGCCCGCCAAGGTCATGGAGGTCTTGGGGGTCGACGGCTATGGAGAAAACCCCACAGTCCGCGGTGAGCCCGGCATCAGGCCTGGGGCCCGGGGTCGTCTCGGCGACCCCTGGCGCTGTCCGTGGTGCTGGCGGGAGGGGTGGCTTGGAGCGCACTGGGTGGCGGCTTGGATGGAGGCGAGGCTTTGCCCTCTGCGTCCCTGCTGCTCAGTCTGGCCCATCACCCGTAGGGCTGGTAGAAATGTATAGAGTCTCGGGTCCCACACCGGACCTGCTGAGCCAGACTCTACTTAAACAACGTCCCCAGGTGATTTCTGTGCACATTAAAGTGTCACCAACAGCCTGATGAGGTGGATGTTAGCCCCTTTTGCAGAGGGGGCTCTGAGGTGCTAAGCAAGGCTCTCAAGGTCCCATACTAAGTAAATGGCAAAGCAGAATTTGAATGCGCATGTTTTCTCTCTAAAACCTGCAGCTGTTGTCCTGCACTCACCGCCTTCCCACGTGAGGACAAACAGAAAACTGATCTAGAAAAGGGTGTCCTCCACAGGCTGCACCTCCAGAGAAGGGGGTGCTAACAACCTGGGGCGTTTTTGCAAGGCACGGTGACCCGCACTCCCGCCCTGGGTTGCCAGTTGCTGCCATAAGGAACCGTTGCAGCTTCCGGGTGTGCACAACCCTCAGCTGTGCCAGGGACGAGCCAGGGTCCCCACCGGAGTTCCAAGGGCCTGCTGGTGGGGTCAGGTGGTGGTTGGGACTGAACAGGCGTCCAGCCCACACCCACTGTTGCCTGGAACTTCAAAGATGCTGAGCCCACTGCTCAGCAGGCAGCCTGGTGCGTAAACAGCCACTGCCAGCAGCCGGGTGGGGGAGGTGCTGGGCTTGCCGGGCGCCCAGAGAGAGCGCCTTGGGAACTGGGGGTGAGGGGAGGCCTGGGGCAGCAGGGAAGGAAATGCTGGCTCACGGGCGGGAAATGGTAAAGGCTGCAGCAGAGTGGTGAGACAGGGGCTCAGGAAGGGACAGGGAATGTGCTGGGGTGCAGGGGGCACTCTCTCCCTGGAGAGGGAAGCAGAGGCCAGATCCCACTCTCTTTGAATGCCATGCTGAAGGCTTCGTACTGGATGCCACAGCAAAGGAGAGCCACAGGGGACTCTGAAGCAGGAGCCCCAAAGCCCCAGCCGCCCAAAGTCGCCCCTTCAGCGGGCTCCAGCCCTTCTGTTCTGGGAGAGGAAGTCAGCAGTGAAACCGCAGGGCCCCACCTGCGTGGGGCTGATGGGAAAGGAAGTAAGGCAGGTGTGAGATCTGAGTGGATCAGGGGGGTTCAAACCACAGTTTTGACGTGGGGGACCACAGCCCAGGAGGAGATGGGGCGCAGGAGGTAGATGAGGGGCCTCTGGACTGGATACCTGGTCACTAAGGCCTCAGGCCGTGCAGCGGGCTGACTGGGGCCCCAGTCCTTCTCCACTACTCAGGCTCAGGGTCCTCACCGGGGAACCGTTAGCGAAGCCTCGGGGCCAGTGCCAGTGTCAATGGAGCCCCTCCTGCCCCACCCCTTCCCTGAGAGCTGCAGGGAAAGGCAGCCAGCTGGAGCGGCAGGGGTGAGGGGAAGCGGGGGCGTGGAGTGGACCTGGTTTGTGCCCACCTGCACCGTCACCAACCTCATCTCTGGTGCACGAGGGCAACATCTCTTTGCCCTCCAGGTCCTCCCTCTACACTTCTCCCCTCCGTGCTGGGGGCTGTGACCACACCAGGGAGGTCCCAGCCTTCTGGGTGCCTGCTGGTGGCAACTAGTGAGGCCCGGACAGGAGACGAGGGAGGGAGGACAGTGAGGTTGGTGTGTCCGTGCCCCTGCCCAAGTCCGTCCCCGAAGGGCGTCCCTGAGCCAGGCAGGGGCCTCTCCATGAATCCCAGGCTCCAGGTTCCTGTCACCCCCTCCTCTCACCCCTCGGGCCTGAGGGTCCTGCACCGTCCTTGCTGACTTCCCTACGCTCTGCCACACCTCTGTAGATTGTCCCTTTATTAAATTCTCCGTTTCCCAGTGTCCCTGTGCCCTCTGTTTCTTGTGGATGGCTGTGCCCAGATACTGGTTCCCCCAGGGGGCAGGTGATGCCCCGCAGGTGGGCTCAGAGCAGAGGGGTGCAAGTTCGCAAGGCCCAGCGTTCACAGGATGGCTGTCCTAGACTTGTGCGGTTATTAGTGGGACCGTTCCGGCACACGGCAGTGAGGTGTCTTCAAGGGGCGCTGTTCCCTAATCGGCACTTGGGAGTCAGCTGTGGCCCTGGATCTCAGCCTGGCCAACACTGCCCCCACCTGTCTCTCAAAGTGATGTGTCTCTTCAGGTATTGGGGCTCCCAGCTCTTCCTCAGGCAGGAGTGTCACCTCCAAGTGTATAAGCAGGGCTAGGTGGCTCAGGTAAGGACCCCGCACCCCTCCCCGGGCACCAGTACAGGGTGCTTCCCAGGCACTGGGGTGGCCTCTCCAGGTAGACGAGGGGAGCCATTCCCGGGTTGACCACGTGGGGGCAGCAGTGGCTCAGGCCAGTGGCTCGGACACGGGCAGAGCTGCTGCCCCCTGGTGGCCACCCAGAATACTGGGAGCTCCGGGCGGAAGGAGCAGCACCCTCAAAAGGGAGGTTCTGTCTGTCCCCCTCCATCGCTGGGATACCGGTGCCCACGTCCACAGCACAGGGGAAGGCTCCGTGGCCTGGAGCTGTGGAGGAGCAGACAGGACAGAGGGAAGAAGCGCCTTGGACCCCTGCACCTGACCCCCAGACCCCCATTCACACACACACTTCAACATTGCAGACATGCACCCCACCCCTCCCAGACTTGCCCATGGCACCTGGGACCTGGCCGAGCTGCAGAACGCCCACAGCAACTGCGGAGTGGGGGACAGGTACTCCCCTGGCCACCTATGCCAGGTAGCCCGGCCCCACAACTGTGCCCCCACTACCAGCCACTGCTGTGCCCTTCCCTGGGATTTGGTCCCCTCTGGCATTGGAGGTGGGTGCTCCTCAGGGGTCAGAACTGATGTGAGTGGGGGACATCTGTGGACCTAGGCTACAGAGGCAAAGGAACTTACTGCTACATTTTAGGGCCCCTCGTGCAGGAACTTTCTGCTAAAGAGCAGAGAACGCCGCCCCCCCCCCACCTGCTATAGCAGCACCAGCTTCCACCTTGGCCCTGGGGCTGAGCTTGGCTCTCAGTGGGACCACGGGCACTGCCTCCCTCTCCAGCCCTGCTCCTCACTGCGAACGGGACCAGCACTCCTCTCTCGTGGAATGAGGCGGTGTTGGGGGGCACTTAGATAACAGGAGGCACTCATCCCTCCGGCCACAGCAAGGATTTGGTCCATGTCAGCGCAACAGACACATGACATGAAACTGTTATCATCCCCCTGCCCAGACAGCAGAAGTGATCGCTCAGGTCCTAGGTGGACAAGCTGGTTGCCAGCCCCACCCCCTGGACCCTGACCCCTCGTGCTGCCCCAAGTAGCCAAGCCCAGAGGCCTTCTGGAGCCCCGTTCTCCCTCCGCTGGCCCCCCAAGCCCCGCCCCTCTGCCCCGTGCCGCAGCTTGGCCTCGGGGCACCTCCTGGCCCTGTGCCCTGGGGGCTGGCGTGCCTGGTCAGGGTCAGCTGATAAACTCTGCAGTGCCCCTATGCGTGCCCTCCGCCCCTTCGTGGAGCAGACTCTGCATCTCCGTTTCTCCAAGGTGGGGACGCTGCTGCCCACCTCCCCGCCACCCACACACAGGAGGGTGGGGTGCTCACAGCAGGAGGCGCCAGGGGTCTTGGCAGCAGACTGCAGGGCGCAGGGAGCTGGAGAGGGCAGGCGGCGCGGCCATCCTGCTGTGCTCCAGTGGCGGGGGCTCTTCTGGGAGCAGTGCCCCGTCCTGCCTGTGCGCCGCTCACTTGCCAGGCTCGCAGTGCCCCTCGGGCTCGCCGGTAAACGGATCCCACATCTCTGCTATCGCCAGCTGAGCCCTGGGGTCCGGAGGACCTGACGCAGACCTGGGTTCAAGTCCCAGCTTCCCCATCCAGCAGGCGGCTGGCCAGGGGTCGTCGGGCAAACGTCTTCATTCCTCTCACCCTTGGGCTTTCAGGGGCCTGAAGCCTCTGGTGGCTGCCCTGGGAGCTGGAGCCGTGGGCTATCAGAGGGGTCCAGTCTGGGGTGGGGTGGAAAGGCAGGGGGCGGCTGGCCAGGGGGCTGCAGCTGGAAGCCAGTCCAGAACAGTGTCAGGTGCTCAGGGGGTGGGGCTGGCGGTAGAACCAGGAAGTGCCCAACCCAGGAGCAGGTGGGACATGCAAGGAGGAGGCACAGGCGGCAGCTGTCCGGTGGAGACTGTCTAGGCTTCAGTGTCGGGCCCTGGACTGTCCCTCGAGGCAGGAGGGGCTGCACAGAGCCTGTGAAGATGGGGTCACAGGCCTGACCTCCACAACCTCACTGAGGGGGGCCGTTCCGAGGCAAAGCAGCTCTATGACGTGGGGTCACCCAAGGCTTTCATTTCAGCCCCTTTTTCTCTACCCAGACTCCTCCTCTAGGTTTGAGGAATAGTCAGTAGAAACAATCATGGCGAAATTATTGAAACAATACTTCCAGCCACACTCAGGGCAGCGGGGAGGGGCTGGGGTCTCGTGCAGGCCGCGCACCTTCCCCACCAGGCCCGGCTGGGGCCCAGCTGGGCCCCGGTGCTTCCCAGCGGTGGCCAGAGCATGGCCTCTGTGCCTCATGGCCGTGCTCCCAGCCCCTGTTGGGAAGCGGTGGCAGCAAGGGGTCCCTCTCCCAGGGGCACTGGGACTGCAAGGTGAGAAAGTCCAGCAGGCAGGCTGGGAAGAGCATCTGAAAAGCAAGAGGGGCGGGGGCCTGGGGAGCAGAGAGTGGGGAGGGGCAGGGCCTTGCAGGAGAGCCGCCACCTCCTGTGGGGAAAGAAGGCAGGTAAGGGCCCGGACATTCACCCAGGTGACCAGGCCCCACACGGCCTGAGTGGGGTGAAACCCTCCCTGTGTGTCTGGGTGGGACCCCAGAGACGCTGTGGAGGGAGCTCGCCCTTTGGGGTCTTGCTCCCAGAGCCCTCCTGCCTCCCGGCCTGCGCTAGTCTGCAAGGGTCTCCTCTGCACCCCCAGAAAGCTCACGCAGAACAGGCCTCAGCTGTCGGGGCCAGTGACGGCGCCATCGGAAGCCAGCGGGGCTGCGGAGCCACGCACCTCTGCAGGGGAGGAGACGAATGGACGCACAGTTCTCTCCTGCCGCCAGCCAAGGCAGAGTTCAGGGCAGCCGTGGGGCCCCGCGGACACGCGCCACCCTCGGGGCTGTGTCCGGTTGTTGGCCTTTGTCTTCCCACACTTCAGGACACGAAGCAGGCTGTGAGCTCACTGTGGGACACAGAGTCCTCTTTGCACTTGGTTACTAGATGCAGTGACCGGCGCACAGTAGGTGCTCAAGCAGAAATGAGAGCCAACCAAGGCAAAAACGTCACCCCGGGGGAGAGCAGGTGGGAAATAGCCACAGAAGCCACGGCCCAGTGCGGTCACGGCCAGCTGAAACCGGCTCAGGTGCTGGGCAAGGGCTCCTCAGCTTTGGAGCGCGCTTGCCCCAGGGCGGGACAAGGGGTCCTCCACCCTGGCGGCTCCGAGCGGCCGGCCCCTAGCCCTGGCCTGAGCTCAGACCTCACACCTTGAAAAGCGAGCACAGACACTGGACCAGTTGCGACGAGGAGAGCTGGGTGCAGGGGACACGGAGCCCTCCCCTCCCCACACTGTCTTCGCGCTCGGTGGGCTACCTTGAAGCAGAACGGGGCAGCGTTGCCGTGAGGGTCGGCGGAAGCCAGACCCAGACAAGCGTCTGAGACGGATGGGGATGGCTCCAAGGAGCTCTCGCCCTGCAGTCAGGCAGCTCTGGGGCCATGCTGCCCGGTTCACATCCCAACCCTAATTCCTACTGGTTGTGTGATCTTGGACAGGCTGATTCAGCTCTCCGTTTCTGCACCAAAAGCATTGCTGAAAAGATCGCATCAGGCTTCATTGGCAACTGTGAGCTATTTCTTCGAGGACAGCCTGCAAAGCATGTCCGCGCCCCAAGGGGGCGCCCGCCTGCGGGCAGTGGCTGGCTGAGGGGCACCACTCTCGGTGCATAAGGCCTGCTGCTGCCGGGCGGGGGACACAGGTGACAGACTCAGGTTCCCTGGGCTGGCCTGGCCCGCACGGCTCTGACTGCGAGTCGGCCCATGAACGCCCCCACTTGCAGCCCCTGCCCGTCTCCCACCCACCGTGGAGAACCTGAGACAGAAGGCTGGATCAGCCCCCGCCGGTTCAGCCTCCGACGCCTGCGGTCATTAAAGACAGGAGGTGCAGCTCACCCCGAGGACGCTGCCAGGCAAAGGAACCAGGACAAAGATGCCTTTGAGCCTGCCGCTCTGCAAAGCCGCTGGTGAGGACCCTGATGACAGCCAAGTGCCCCTGACGGCCCTGCCGCTCCTGCTCCCCTGACAAAGCCACCACAGACCCCTCCCGGCTCAGAGGCGAACTCGCAGCAGGAAAACACCAGCCAGAGGCGATTTTTTGCCGCTGGTCTATCTGCTGAGTGAGTCGCAGGGACACAAACACGCAGCCTGGGGCCGGAGCGGCTCTCAGAGGAGCCCCAGGCTGGCTCCGCTGCGGCCGGATGGCCCCTCCCCCCCAGGGGCAGGCTAAGAAACCACCAGGAAAAGCCAACATTACTTCAAACACCCAGTAGGGTCCTCAGCCATGTTTAGAATGAAATGGTTTTTATTTTCAAACAACCAGGATGACCTCCAGAGGTTTCTGACGGAAACAATCCACCCTGCAGCTTGACCCCACAGAGGAGACTGAAACCAATCTGTCACCTTCCCATCAGGCCACAGCCCTGCACAAGCTGGCCCGGCGGGGGACAGCGGGGCACCAGAACGGGAAGCATGTGGAGGGTGTCGGAGCAGTGAAGACGGGGCCAGTCATGCTGACAGATGGCCTGCGGCTGCCCCCTCAAGTCCCTCAGCCCTGCACCGAGGCATTTAAAAGGACTCGGGCCACTGCGCTGTCCGGGGGACGGAGCGACCAGCTGGCACCCTGCAGCTCCCTGGGCTGGCTAACCGTGTAGCAATTTCATAAGAGACCATCTCAGCCAGACGGTACTTCCTGCTACCCTGCTTTCTGTCCAAATCCACCTCAGGTTCACACTGGCCTCCCCCATTGCTTAGAATGGCCCTGTGCTCACTTGCAATGCTGGTTGGTGCTGATCTGCGAAATAATTGGAACGACCTGAGAGGCTGGCTTCGTAGAACCTTGGAGGGGCCAAGAACTTT
Organism: Micronycteris hirsuta; assembly: GCA_004026765.1. Lineage (NCBI taxonomy): Eukaryota > Metazoa > Chordata > Mammalia > Chiroptera > Phyllostomidae > Micronycteris > Micronycteris hirsuta. The sequence continues at coordinate 40,705 of PVJI01014965.1, forward strand.
GTCTCGATTCTCCTACCCACCATGTAAAAATCATGCACCTACAGTAAGAAAAGCCAGCTGAGGCTTTATGACCCCCCTGTGCTGGACGACGAAACTGCAGCTGAGAGTCAGCCAGGGCGGGGCCGCGGGGTCGCCCCGGACAGACCACCTTTCCCACTGCGGCTGCTAGGACCCTCTGCTTAGTCCGTGTTGGGGCTGAAACTCAAATATCATTGCGTTTATGATCTTTTAAGGGTGCAAACAAGAGAAAATGTTATCTTTAAAATTTTTCCCAAAAGATTTTTCCATACGATTTTTAAATTGATTTATCCCACGTCCTACTTTAGGAAGATTCACATTAGGACAGGCGAGGTACCGGCCACCCACCCCACGCGATGAGTGGGAAATACCTGCTTGCAGAGCCCTGGGAGTACAGGACCAGGAGCCCCTCTCGTGGGTCTCCTCCCACAGCTGCCCTCCCGCCTGCCGGTGACAGCCCACCCACGGCAGGACCCCCCTGAAGAAGCCACCCCACCCTCTTCCAGAGAGGGGCTGAAGCGCCATGCTGGGCCCAGGCACCGCTGTGACCCTGCCATGTGCCCACTGGGGGTGAAGGGTCCCAACTGACCTCAGAGCCAGAGGCCAGCTTAACCCAGGCCACCGGCCTCCTCAGTGCCCCCCAGCCACTTGGGCCTCAGTTGTGGGTGGGGCCCCCCTACAGTCCAGAGGCAGCCTGGGCTCAGTGCCACCAGCTGTCCCTCTGCGGCCCTGAAGATCACAAAGTGATGAAACAGGCAAGGAAAGCCCTTCCCACGCGCGCGGTCAGAGGCCTGGCAGGTGAGGGCGCTGCAGGCCTGGTGGAAGTGACACCCTGCAGAGCACTGGGGACGCAAGAAATGCACGCCGTGAATCTTCCGCCAGGATGGCGGCGTAGGTGGACGCACACGCTGCCCGCACACCCAGAGTGTCTAAACAACGAACGCAGTAGCGAAAAATTAAACAACCAGAACGGACAGAATCGAACTGAAGGGAAGTCCGACACCCAGGAGGTAGGAGAAGACAAACATCCAGGCCGGTAAGCAGGGCAGAACCGGGCGGAGGAACGGAGTGAGAGGCAGCTCTCACGGAGGGACTCACGCCGCCAGTGCCTGAACAGGGCGTGGCCCCGAACAACGGGTGAATCCCGCAAGCCAGCGACGCTGCCGGAGAGAGGCCAGGGCTGAGCCAGCAGAACCGAGTCTGGCAGAAAAGGCGGTGGGGAACTGGGGAGCGGAGGAGTGACGGGAGCCCGCGGTGATCGGAGGCTGCCATTGCTTCCTCCCAGGCCCCGCCCCCAGAGGCAACGTCACCCAAAAAGCGATCCAGGTTGCCGGCACCTGCCAGCCGACAAGTGCACCAAGATAAAAAGAATGAAAATGGCCAAAATGAAAGATCAGAAAAAATTATAACAGATGACGACATAGTCAACCTATCATATACACAGTTTAAAATGCTTGTAATCAAAATGCTAACAAAACTGGAAGATAGGTGGACGCAAATAATTGAACAGATGAAGAATACGATAAGGATAATGGAGGAAGATTTACAGGGAACCAACAGGAAAAATAAGGAACTTGGATCTCAAACCAATGGGGTGGACCAGAAGGAAGAAACAAGAATTCAAAAAAATGAAGAGGGTCTCAGGAACCTCAGAGACATTTGTAAACGACCCAATATCCGGATCATAGGGCTGCCAGAAGGACAAGAGGAAGACCAAGAAATTGAACGTATTTTTGAACAGATAATGAAGGAAAACTTCCCAGATCTGGCAAAGGAAATAGGCTTCCTGGAAATCCAAGAAGCTCAGAGAACCCCAAAGAAGCGGGACCCAA
>PVJI01014966.1:0-42579 GCA_004026765.1 Micronycteris hirsuta
AAGATGTTTTCCTATTTCAGTTTTATCCAACTATCTTAGTTCTTTTCACTACAAGTGATGGTCCAAATAACATAGTCTATAAATTACACTTCTTTCATTTATTCTAACAAACTTTGGCATTTTCATGATGTGAAAAGAATTTCCAAAATTAGACCACATTTCATGTTATACTTGTTACTGTAAAGGGAAGAGTATAACTTTTCAATGATCACTGTGATAAGAGCACCTGAGGATCTGTCAGACACCTCCCTTCACGCCTTGCTGAATGACAGCTGGTTCTCTGGTCCTCCCCTCTTGCCCTTAACCTACTCACTCTAGGCAAAAGACTGCAGTTTGTTCGGAGGGTCAGGAAGGCAGTGACTTCTAAGCTTCAGGAGGAAAGTTTTGGATTTTTTTCCTCTTTATTCACGTAGAAAGAAATTAAAGTGCCAAGTAATGAAGGAGCCTGGAAAAAGTCTCATAAAAATTAGGGGTTCCTGCAATAAGGTTCCCCAGCTGGATGACACTGAGGTATACGAGGTCAGGGGAGATGTAAATAGGGTGTTTTGAGAGAACTTGAGAGAGCTTTATGTGCATCCTTGGAGGTTAGGGGTCGACCTGCGCAGAGACCAGAGACTGCCTCTGGCAGAGGTCAGGCTTCTCAACTCCACTTTGCACATGAATCACCTGGAGAATCACTGTATAAAGCAGATTTTCATTCAGTCCATTGAGGATGGAGCCTGAGGTTCCGCATTTCTAACAGGTTCCATGTGACAACGATGCTGCCTTCCCGATGCTGCCCGTCCCTGGACCACACTTGGAGTAACCACAGCCTTCGGAATTTGAAGTGGGGAGCCTGGCTGGAGGAACTCTCCACAGCAAGACAAGGAGAAAGCACTGCAGGGAAGGACAAGGAAGGAACTGCAGGTTTTGAGAAGTTATCTTGAGAGCACAGAACTACATCAGAACGGATATAGGCAAAGCACTAGACACTGCCCATAACAGAGAACCACACAGGACGCCAGCTAAGTAAAAAGACTTCTGGCCCTTTGCTGTGTGTCTCCCTTCCTTACCCTCTGACCCTCCCTCTCTTTCCAGTCAGAGGAAAAGAGAAATGATGAGACACGTGAAAGCAGAGACCACATCCTCTTTCCCACAGAAGGTCTTTGAGTCACAGACCTCAGGTTAGGACTGAGCTACAGGGAAGAGAAGATTTCAACTGGCTTTAAAATTGAAGTTCTCAGCTGGATCAGACTGGATATTTTAACCCTTTAAAGTGGATCCTAATCACTGAAAGGAAAGTTTCTTATCATTGAGAAAGTCTTGGGCTTGACTGGTGTCCAAGGGCCAGGAAGGGGGATCTGATCATCAGAACTGAAAATAGTGGTGGGACGGAAATGGAAGCCCTGTTCTGTATCACCCATGAGGAGCAGCCCCTTCCATAAGCCAGTTATACCCCAATGGCTCCATTTGTGCTCACTGCCCTGGCCAATGAGCTCCACGGCCTGTATTTCACATAATCACCAAATACCTCAAGAGGGAACCCTTTTCCTAAACAATTTCATATTTAAAAGAATTAAATCTTATTAAACAAATCAACACGACCCTAGATTTTTAGTAAGCTGCCAAGTAGCTTTTATTTCATTTTTTTTTCATTTGCGTTATTACCTGTACATTTAGCCGTGTAAAATATGTAATTCTCATTATGTAGTCAGAAGCCCACATGGCTTGATGCTTTACATGGAAAGGAAAATCAGCAGTCAACTTCTACAGAGGAAACCTTCTAGTGACAGATCAAGAACATGAATACTTTGTTAAAGGAAGTATTTTTGACTAATTAAGGACTAAGCTGAAAATTAGGAGTAAAGGAAGTTTAAAGGTGTCTTCCCCATGATAAATGACAAAATTCAACATGCTATAAAAACTAGTTCCCTACATTACAAATATGTACATTAACAAATGAAAAATGGGCGAAGATAAGAGGAGGCACTCAACAGAGGAAATGCAAATGGCTAAAAAACAGATGAAAAGTTCAACCTCGCCAGTCACCAGGGAAGTGCAAATTTAATACCACAAAGTGATAGCCCTTTACACCTCTGACTGGCAAACCTTAAAAGCTGACAATACTAAGTGTGTGAGAAAACGTCAAAATATGAGAATTCCCATACACTGCTAGTGGGAGTGTAAAATGGAGCAACCACTTAGAAACTGGCAAAATCTAGTTAAGGATATACACACCCTCCTCCACAGCATTCCCTCTGTGGGCACACCAGAGAGCTGGTGGGAATCTATACTTTTTGCACATGTACTCTGTCAAATAATTTTGAAAAACTATGCAGCCACTTGCAAAATTTTAAATAGACACAAATGAGGCCCCAAAGTCCCTGACCTCCACCTGCAAAAGATATAATTTTGCAATTGTTATAAACGCTGATATTTAAAAAAAATAAAACCGCGATGTCATTATTTTAAATCTATTTAAAAGTGGCATAAGATAAACAATAGTATCTATTTTTAAAAATATACAAAGAGCTCTTTTTTAACACTGGACATTTTACTGTTTTTTAAAAATTATATTTCCATTGCACATCATCACTAAAGTTTATCATAATGTATTATATTTTTCTGCTTGAATGTCTTTTATTAATCACTCTACCGTATTTCTTACAGAAATATGTATGCAATAATAAATTGCAAGATATTTTTCTTGTGCCTCTAAGACTGAGGGTTAAAGAAATCTTTGATTTAAAAATTACCATTAAATGATTTTAAATAGCCCTGGCCGGTGTGGCTCAGTGGATTGAGCATGGGCCTGCAAACCAGGGGGTCACAGTTCAATCCCCAGTCAGGGCACGTGCCTGGGTGTGGTCCGGGTCCCCGGTGGAGGGTGTGCAGGAGGCAACCATGCATCGGTATTTCTCTCCCTCTCTCTCCTTCCCTTCCCCTCTCTCTAAAAAGAAACAAATAAAAACTCTCTAAAAAATTACTTTAAATAGTAATTTAAATATTACTGTTATATTTAATTACTATTATATTATTACAAATCAAAATTGATCAAAAGCTAAATATATTGCAAATTTTGATAATTACTAAATGTAAAATGCAAATTTTTATTAAAATGCATATTTTAATAAAATAAATGAAAAAAGTTTTTTCATTTAGTTCATGTATACAGATTGAATATTACTTATTGCTAAAATGAAACAGGGCTCATTGTAAATTAACAACAAATTAAAAGGAATGAGGCCTTATGTAGTTCACTTACCAACATTACATAAATGATTAAGTACATTTTTACTTAAAAAAACACTAGTAAATATACCTGTTATATAGATCTAATAAATACATGATAGAAATGAACAAATGAGCTGAGGACTGCTGGATGGCAATAAGCAGGAAATTTGAGTCCAAATGAAGAGTGTATATGAATTTATAATATCCAATCATCTTTTTGCAAAGGTAATAGAAATGCTTCTTCTACAAGCCTGAATAAATGTTCGAGAAAATAAAAACCACTAACGCTTCCAACATAAGTATCCTTTACTCGAAGGCACATTGTTGCTCTCTGTAACAGGAAATGAACATGGGGTTGTTTGCCTCCTCCCCCTTGAATCACGCCAATAATGCAGGTGAGCCATGGCCAGGCCCTGGTGAATGAGCCTCGTCTCCACTCTCCTCCTCCCAGTGAGAGATGCAGGCTGTGTGTCTCACGGACAGGTGTTTCCCAGCACGCTTCCCGCAATTCCCCAACAGTCGTAGTCCAGCACAGATGGATAAAAACCAAGGCGTCGCCATGAGTTCCCTGTCTCAGGAAAATAAGACACAATGCCCTCTGTATTTCTGACCTAATTTCTTAACCTTGTGGGAGTTCCAGCTGGTACCATGTGTCTTCTGACAATCAGGAGAAGACCCCTTTCAACAAAATGTGTCCTTCCACCTACTCGTCAACATATCTAAATTCAGATCATCCCTTCGTGGACGACAAAACTGTCTGTTAACTCTGCCAGGTTTGCCAAGTTTAGCCGACACCCACTCGCACACACAGAGGATGCCCATTTAAATGTGAGTTTCAGTAAACAACAAATAATGCTTAACTATCAGTGTGTTCCCAAGGCACACGTGGAAGCACGTCACTTCAGGACATACTTATGCTAAAAACAATATAAAATTGCTTGTTATTTATCTGAAATTCAATTTTAACTGGGTTTATATATTTCATCTGGATTTTACGTTCCACCCAAGTTTTGGCATCTAACAGAAATATGTGCAAAGAAAGACATGAAGCACTATTGCAAATTTATAGGCCCTCAATTAAAGGAGACTATGGGGACCCCAATATCTGGAATTGTTCCTTTGGGGCACAATACTGTATGAAGATCCTGGGTGGGTAAGAGACCTTTCTTTTGTAAAATGGGCTAAGGAGATGGTAAATGTGGAGGTGGGAACTTCCACGTGGCCTTCAAGCAGGTCAAACACACAGAAAGTTCCAGTGTGTGGACATGTGCAAATGCAAATGTATGTGTGCGCTTGTGTAAGTGTGGGGTCTGTGTGCACGTTTACCTGTGTGTACAGTGGAGGGGGTGCTGTTGGTGCAGGGCGCGTACCCTAATTTGAAGACCAGTGCTCTGGGACAGAGCTTCCCAACACGTCTGCATTGCACGCGTAAATGCACTGTGGTTGTGTCACAAGGCACTGCCCTCTTCAGCCCTTGGGGTAGCCTTGGTTTAGGGGCACAGGGACATGTGGCAGTGTGTCCCAAGTGAGTGGTATTGGGAAGCCCCATATAAAAAAACGCTTACTGATATACACAAGGTGACACATCTGTAAATGCTCACAGCAGCATTCTTCACAGTTATAAAAAACTAGACATAAACTACATGTCCATGAGAGGAAAAATGAGTGAATAAGGTACAGTATATTCAGCAACCCAAGCATTATAGTGGAATTAAAATGAACTTGACCTATATCTCTTAACATGGAGATCTCAAAAACCTAGCATTAAGAAAAAGAAAAAGCAGTTTGCAGGAAAATGGCACACGCAGGATGGCAATGCCCTCTGTGTAAAATTTGTACAGTTAGGTCACCTTTGAAAGACACAACTATCATGTGTTACAGGCACACAAACATTGATTAGAAGGACGCACAGGAACGGCAGGGCATGACTGTCTCTGGGGGAAGAGTGGGGGTGAGGGGGAGCAGTGACAGAGGACATCAACCGAGCATCAGTGCATCGGACTCTGTCCTCAGTTCTTTACACGGTTATCCATTTAATCCTTTCAACAACCCCACGAGGCACCAGATGGTATGATCCTCATGTTATGGATGAAGTCACTAATGCACAGAGACAGAGGTTAGGGAACTTGCCCGAGGTCACACAGCTCTAATAAAGGGTGCAAAGGGGGCCCTTCATTGTATATTAATTTTTTCTTTTATTAATAAAGACTTAAAATGAATATGACAAAATGAAAACATAATAGATGAATGGGTGTTTAATAACACTTCATCTTTTCCCATTTTAAAAAATACAAAGTGTAGAAGCTCTGTTTTATTCTTTGCTCAAACTTGCTAAGATCATTTTAAAATCCTGGTTATGATTTTTTTCAAACAAATACATGTCTTTTCCTCACCTGACTTCACCAATGGTATGTCAATTAAATAGTGTCCCTTTTTATGTTTGCTGTGGTGAAACAAAAATGAAACATTTTACATCAGTCTATATTAGATAGTATTGCCACACAACTGCCTGCCCCCCCTTACAACTCATGGTCTAATATTTAAGGGATGGTTTTCATCCAAAAAAATCTGTGCTTTGCATGATCCAAATGGGTAAATGAGAACTAGGCCAAATTTTCCCTTAACTGATTTAATTAAAGTAAATATTTTATTTTTTTCAGATAAGTTTAAAGCTTGCTAAATTAAATTTCTAGGAGCCAAGAGAATAAGCACTACAAAAAGTAATCTTTGATTCATGCACCCAGAAATAGTTCCAGGTGTTAATTTTATTTTCCCTTCCAAAACATACCCTAACATTTCATAGGGAGCCATTGATGAGGCAGTTGATGGCACAATGAGGATGCCAGCAAACATTCTTCGCAGGAATTGCTCTCTCGGGCTGGAGGAGCAGCTGGAGCTGCCTCATCGAAGAAGATCTCCACAAAGACCAGCATCAGGGACGACAGCCAAGTCTCCCTGACAAACAGCAAGTGTTAGCGAATTACCCTCATTCACGTTTGATTCTAAAAGCGAGAGAGTTCCTCAGTTATCGGCTCCAATGCGGCCAGGAGAGAGACCTGTCGATGGATTTGGATAACGGCGTGTCAGCTGCAGGGCTCCCTTGGGGGAGGGGCTGTAAGTAACTGAACAGCTGTAGGAATCAAGGAACCCCAGCCAAGGAAGGAGGCACACAAGGCATGATGTGAGCTTCTGTCACCGCCACAAACTTGTCACACCGAGATTTCCGTCAACACTCCCTCCAGTTCAGACATCAACCCAAGGAGTTCTTGCCTCAATGTAACTATGTACCTTGTGGAAGAGGAAATTGCCCTTGAATAGATTAGTGTATTTGATTAATGGGCTGACAGCTAAGAGACAGCAAAAGATGAGACTGGAACCTACCTAGGACAGGTAAGTTTTAGTGAGGAGAATGTAGAAAGGAACACATTATAGGGCAACAGCAGTTAGGAAAGTGTGTTAGCCAGGGTTCTCCAGAGAAACTGAACCAATAGGTTATTATATATTATATGTAGGTTATTAAAACATATATATCTATATGCATATAAACCAATGTCCTATTGGTTTATGTATTATAAGGAGAGATAGATAAATGTACATATGAGATTTATTATAAAGAATTGCTTACGTGATAATGGAGGCTGAGAAGTCCCACAATCTCCCATCTGCAAGCTGGAGGTCCAGGAAAGCCCGTGGTGTAGTTCGGTCCATGTGCAAAGGCCTGAGAACCGGAGGCCCGATGGTCCCAGTCCAAAGGGAGGAGAAGACCGATGTCCAGCCTGAGCTGTTGGACGGAGTGAATTCTCGCTCCACCCTTCTGTTCTATTCAGACTGTCCATGGATTGGACGAAGCCCCACCCACACTGGGGAGGGCAATCTGCTTTACTCAGCCCATGGATTCAAATACGAATCTCATCCAGAACACTCTCGCAGACACACCCAGAAATAACGTTGAGTGAAATATCTGGACACCCCCTGATCCAGGCAAAGTGATCCATAAAATTAACTACCACAGGCAGGCCACATCGGAAATGCATGGCCAGGAGAAAGCATTGAAATACTAGGTACCTGGAAATGGAGGGATCCAAAAATGGGATTAGGAAGCAGGTACCACAAGCTTTGCTCTCTTCACAAGTATCTGGAATTTAACCTTAAACATGGCTTCAGAGTATTCAGAGTAAGAGGAGGTATCTGAAGAATAAAGCGTGATTCCCCTCAGAGTTCGGATCCGTATGTCCAGGCCCACAGAACCAGTCAGGGACCAATGAGATGCATTTTGTGGAATGGAAGGATGTAAGGAAAAGTACTCACCAGCTGGAGAGCTCAGTTTTGCTACTTACAAGTTAATGGCCTTGAGCCCAGGACCCTCGCCCATAAAAGGCGGCTAACAACATTTTAGGGTTGTTGAGGATTACTAGAATAGCTGATGAGTAATAAAGAGTCAATTAATGTGAGCTGTGTTAATCACTGCCATTAACATACACACACACACAATGATGGAAGCAAGGACCTTGGCCAAGGTCAACATCTGGCTAATATTCAACACATATTTCACAAAAATCTAGTCTTTGTTTTGTTGACAAACATTTGATCAGCTGCTTGAGCATGGGGACAGAAACATGATGCATTCATTCTCAGCTAATCCTGTACTAGCTCCCATATTAATTAGTTAATGCCAGTGTAGGGATTTGCCAGCTCTGCACTTAAACTTAAGCATCTATATGATTTTAAATATAGTTGAAAACTATGTAAGGTGGTTTGCGGATTATTTTCTTCCACAAACTGGTTGGATTTTTTGGAACCAACAGTAGTGCAGAGTAGCATGTTGTATATTTATCTGACAAGATTCTATAACCATATACAAATGCCTTAAATATTATTTCACATGAATCATGGTTTTTCACGCTAGTAGCACAGAATCAGCGAGACAATTCACGTTGCCACCAGGTTTGGGAGCAGCAGTGCTCAGCTGTTCGGACCCAGACCGGCTGTACAGCATTATCCGGTGGCTCATGAAAAGTCCTTTCACCCTCCACTGCAACCCAGGACACAGTGAGTCCGAATCTCTGGAAACGGGGCCCAGGAAGCTTCACACTTAACAAGTAACCTAGAAAATCCTTGAGTGAGGTTCACAGAACACTGGGTTTAAGATTAAGGTTGTGTGGTTACTTGATAGAATGTTACACCTTTTGCCTTCCAACTCTGACACTTTGTCAACATTTAGTCTCACTGCCTTAAGAACAATTTAGTTAATATAATCATTCTAAAAATGAAACACCTTTCAGTGCCTTCAGGTCAGCTTCTGGATTCAGTTTAATTCTAGATCACTGAAGAGCAGAAACACAGGGGGCCTGTTCAGTTGTTTAAAGGCTCTGAGCCATGACTGAAGGTTCGGCACCATCACCACCCCAGGTGTGGCTCTCGGAGACACGTTGTGCCTCGCAGTCCTCGCCCTCCCTCTTTACCTGCCCCCCCCCCCCGCCCCAAACACACACACCGTGTCCTGCTCATCACAGCACGCCGTGGAAGAGCCTCACACATTAGTGCCCTGTGTTTGTCATGATTGTGCCACAGCCACTTCTCAGTGGGGGAGCTGCTAGGTTTTCCCTAATTAACAGCACACTTCCGCTAGACAATGGTCAGCTTTTGTGTTTCTTTCCTTTTTTCTACGTTATATTTCTTCTGACTATATTTATTTAAATGTCATTTTATGTCTATGGAACCTAAAAAGAAAAAAATCAGCTTATATTTTGTATATTTTTCATTTTTTCCGGTAACTCGTTATTTTTAAAATACATAGCTGTGCATTCCAAAATTCTTCACCAAAAAGTTAGCAAAGCACTGCTCTATACCACACTCCTTTAACCAAATTTAAACAAAACACAGCTCTAACTTAGCATCGTTTCACCTGCTAAACAATAGGGGGCTGCATTAGGTCACCCACAAGCTCCTCTAGCTCTATAATTCTCCATGGGTCCAGTCGTATCTCACTTTTTTGCAGGCAGATTGCTCACTTTGTAAGTTATCCAAGAGAAGATTTTATATTTACAGCTGAGTTTTTGCTGCCTCTCACTGCTGTACCATCTCTCCCACTGTGAGACTGTGAGGCTTTGAAGAATAAAGAGCATTTTAATAACGGCCTAATCAAAATGTAATTAAGAAAGGTAATTTGGCACCAAAATATTACATAATACACATCAAAGATTAAACTCTAGATATTTCTTTCCTTCTGCTATTTTGGATTGTTGCTCTCTCCTCCACTGAGATTTATAAATTTATATCAATATGCCAAGCGTGCATTTCTTTCGGAACCTCCTTGCGCTTGCCTTAGCATAATATACATTGTATTTTCTCATAATCATTTGTTTAACATTCAGATTCTTTGCTAGACTTTTACCTTTACAAGAATGGGGATCATTTCTGTCTTGCCACAGGGATCTAGTGTTTTACAGTCTCTGACATACAGGGCCCAGCAGAAGGAAAGCCTGCTTGAGTGTGGTTGTAAGGTAATAATACGGTGTAATAATGTATAGTTTTACATTAAACATTTCACCTAAAATGTCATATGGTGTGCTTGAGTTTGATATCATTATTTTATAGAATCACACGCTTATGATTTTGTAATAAAAGATTCTGTGATTAAAACAAGGGGCATTATTTGTGCCGGACCTTGTATAACAGATGTTTGTTTGAATGACTGAGTGAATGAACGAATCAATGAAATTCTTAGAGGAAGAATCATGAATTAGGCTTTCATTTCCTTAGAGCATCTTAACTGTTTCTCGTTCCATTATCTTCCTCTTGGTCCATAATCTCCGAGCATAAATTCTATAGTTCAAATAGAATCTAGGACTTCATGCGTGTCTGTCCATAGCGCCAAAGTTACAAGATGTCTTAATTCCTTCAATTCAGCTTTTTTAAAAAATACCAACTGCCCGACGTAACTTTTACCTGCACGTCTATGTCTGATAGCTGTCCACCTCTTTCATTTTCCACTTCAGTGAGACACAGTAAGTTTTGCTTTTCCATTTTTGTTGGTGATCACATCATACCTCTGTTGCTTGTATTGCCTAAGCAGGGTTCTTTTTTAATTTTAATTTAGCCAGCAGGTGCTTGAAAAGCAAAGTACTTTAAGGTAAGAAATTACTTTCCTTCTCCAGAGAAAGTGTAGACAAGCAAGTTTAAAAAAGATCCAATTAAATAAACTTCTGTCTCTGGGAACTCCGAGTTGGTGCCCAAGGTCCGCATGTTTCACGGGGAACATGTAACGAGGTCTCCCTTTTTTGATTGACACTGCTTACGGTGAGTAAGGAATGACATCACAACAAGCATCACTCCCAGGGCTTTCAAAACGCACTGACCCTATGAAAGTTTCCAAATGGCTTTTTTTTTTGTCTGCTGCTAGGGACCATCTGGCTAGCTGTAGATAAACAAGCCTCAACATATGGGCCAGAACACATACACAGCTCTGCTCCACCAGCGCAGAAAATTAAGAAAAGGTTGCTCTCTTGATATGAGAAACTCACGCAAAAGCAGCAGCACCATGGAGCACAGGGCCTGCCCCAGGGTGCACAATGGAGAGCTGAATCCCAGCTCCTCTCGCCCACTCACTGCAGGAATCCCTGGATCACTTTCCTCATCTGAAAATTTAAAAGGGTGCCAAGTCAACTCTGGCCTTCCTCCTTCCCTTTCCCTCCTTCCTTCCCTGCCCTTTTGTCTTCCTCCCCTCTTACTGAAAAATAGTTATTATGTTCCTACCACGTATGTTCCAAGCATGGTGCTAGGTGCTGGGCATACTGGCAAGGAAAGCAGACATGGTCCCTGCCCCTGAAGAATGACTGAACAATGATGAAAACAAACATTAAATAAATAACTGAGACTAGAGAGAATACCTCAGACAGAAAGGCAAAGCATGTGTGAAGGGCCTGAGATGGGAAGTGGCATGGACTGTTTAAAGATGCAGGATTTGTAAACATTTATATGCGTTACACTGAGAATTCTCTTGACAATCCGAGCACTGAAAGGAAAATTCCCCATCTACAGATGGCAATTCAGACAATTATTATATTAGCATAAACTATTTGAAAAATTGACTGAATTCTCTATTCTTACTGTTGATCTCATGCCTGCAATGAATGTAATAAAATTCCTTGAAAATATAATCGCCAAAGACATACACAAGTCACTCAAGCACATGACACCATGGTAAATTCTTTCAGAACTATGCAAGTTTCTGGAAAACCTAGGAATTCTGGAAGTGTCTCCTGTTTAATATCTATGAAATAAAACGAAATGGTGAGGAAGCAGACAGTAAGTGATCTCCGACGCACTGCACTCCCCAAGCGCGGTTTCCCAGCACCCAGCCTTTGCGGAGGCTGTCAGCTGACACCCTGGCCTGACAGGGAGGCTAGTCGTCACAGTCATGCTTCTGGAACAGTCACAAACTACAGGTAAAATGTTTATGTCAGTGACTTTTCCCAATTCTTAGTTAAAACAAAAACTATCTATGCTGCATGTGAAACAGTACAAACTGTTTGGCATTTTCTCACTGTCTCAGTTGCACCTTTCCTTCCACTCAGCGGCCACGCAGGTGAGTGCCGTGTACAGCGCCCAGCCCCTCACCGGGACGGGGCAGAGAGTCCAATGATCAGGTGTTCAAGTCAGGCAGACCAAGACCCATTTTGAATAATTCAGATCCTAGTAAAAACGTTAGGTACACACATTTGAAAACCTAAATCCATCCAATTATCCATAATGCTGTCCTACGGACAGGAAAAACAAACAGGTCACTCTCTGCAAAGAGCTGTGGCACTTCCAGGTGACAACCTGAGGAATGCCCGCGCTACCTGCAGGCAAGCTCCTTCAGAGTAAGAACTTGCCGCACTTGTCCCTGCCCCTTCGTGTCCACAGTGCTGAGGGTACCACAGCCCAACGCACACTCATTAATCAAATCAAGAAAGGAACACTCCTTAAAAAAAACAACTTACCAAATGGAGGCATCCTCACACTGAAATGCTGTTAATTACAGAACTGCCGTAACTGCCCGTTCGGATTTAGCAAACACTGTAAGCTTGCCCGCCCGCTGCTCAACACACAGCAACATTTAGGACATCAGACCTTCAGTTAAAAATCATTACTTAAGTGGTTTTATTACAGCTACAAATAAACTTTATTTGATGTCATGTAATAAAACATTTTCAAATTGAACATTTACCTGACCAGAATCAATCATTTAAATTATGAATATAAGTATTTACAGTCACGTTAGCAAATCTGCGGTTCGGGAGTTTGTACAAGCTGGGCCTGCAAGGACAGGATCCGCCTCCCCTCCCCAGAGAGGCAGGTCCTGCCCGTGTCTGGTAAGAAGCAATGTCAATGAAAGTCGGAAGAAATCCATGATCCACGTTGGAATTCCACATTATCCTCTGAGGAAACAGCTACATTTATGGTAGGAAAATAATATTTTCTTGCTGTTCTCTTTTATCAAAGGAAGGTTTGCATTCACTTTATCCCCTTAGAAGTATTCTTCCGTTATACTGTCTGTCTGTCTCCTTAGCTCCTAATATTTCATAATTCCATTAAAAAAATACTATCTGCAAAGGGACCTTTTCTGTTTCCTTGGCTGCCCTTAACACCTATCACTTTAGGGAGGGAGAGAGCAGGAGAACAGAATTGGCCAGGCACACATTTGATTTAAGATACAGAGAACACAAAAACGAATCCTCTAGAAGGAACAGAATGGTATTCTGGAGCGTTTACCAACAGTGAGTATCCCAGGTGACCTCCGATTCATATTGATGCAGTTTAGCACAATGATGCTCAATGAGAATTCACATATTGATGCTCCATTTCCAGAAGCATCACAACCTTTCATGGAAATGCCATTACTCCCCTACTTCCTCCCCAAACCACAGTCAGAGACCAGCCTGCGGGCCCATTGCACCTGTGTATAATGAGAGTCAAAAGTTCAGTGCCAACTCCCACATTAACAAACGGTACAGTTAGGTGAAAAAGTCCTCATAGAAGGAACCCCGCTCACCTCTCAGGACCCCTCGGAAGAAGTGTGAGCACAAGAAAAAGTTTTATTCAGGTTTTAGGATTCTCTCCATCCTAAGAGCTGTTCCTGAGTTATACCATAACAAGAAGTGAGTTAACAAAGAAAGTACGTTGGTGGGGAGGTCCCAGGGACCCTGCACAAAGCCAAACTGTTTGACAGTAGCTTAGAACAGACACTGCTCTGGGAAATCATCTGTGTGAGCTGATGACGGGATTCTGTTTTCTAACACAGGACATGCAACATAGTCAACACTCTGCTTACCGCAGTTAGCTTGGGAAAACACCCTTCTGTCCTACCACACAGTTAATCCTGCCTCATGAGTGATCCCTAAATATTCACCACAATGCCTAGACTTGGAAGCGTGGGAAGTGCCCATTGGAACTCGCTTCCCCTTGCATGGGCTTGGACAAACGCAAAGCATCAGAAACTGTTCTGGAACTCAGCTCTGCTCACAAGCTTACTGCTGAGCTGGCCCGGCTATCTTAAACTGAGCACTATCTTGATTTGCACACAACAGCACTGGTCCACAGGGGGAAAGAAGCGGAGGTCACCATCTCCCTCATAACACACTTGTACAACAGATCACCCTGCTTGTCACTCTGAACCATCCCAAGAAAAAATGGACGCCACATTCCACAGTCTCGGCAAATGATGTCGTTCTGTTTCCACCTCTGTCTTGCCTCGTTTTTCTCGTCTCCATGATTCCACTTTTGATCATGAATCATGACTTTTTTTTCTACGGTAGTCAGAGTTTTGTCTATAAAGAGAGAGAGAGAAGACATGAAAATGATTTAGCAGAACCATAAATGTTTCTCTTTTGTGGTGGGTGGATTTAATTTTTACAGCATTCAGTAATTTGAAGCGTTTGTGGCTTCTAAGGGTTATGAGCATCTCTGAAGGAAAAGAAAAAGTGCTGTGGTTCTTTTAATACATTTCATAACTGTTGTAAGTTGTCAGGGCCTTCACATATTTGCAAATCAGCCTCAGATAACCCATTTCAAAACTCACTTTTATAATACGTCGTAGCCAAAAATGGTGCTACTCTCAAAAATACTTGCAAAATACTGCTGCACTTGCCCTACTTGGAAAGAATAATGACCACCACCAATGAGCAGTGTTCTCCCCTTCAGACCTCGGAGGGTGCATTATAGTAAGCCACGTATGCAGAGACCAGGGGACCCCCCCCCCCGTTTCCTTCTGCCCAGGTTCACAGAAGCAGCATGAGTCATGGACAAGTCTTGGCCAGCGGCCGAGAAAAAGAACCTTTCTCCTTGGTGCAGAGCCACTGACCCTTTAGATCCACACCCCCCTAACGCTGCATCGTCACAAAACTTGACTTACCGAGCGACGTCCCTGTTCTTGAGAGCTAGGTCTATGAGGTTCCAGGGTCGGCACGGCACCCCCAGCCTCTGCCTCCTCATCCCACTGGAAGTGCCCCTCTCACGTGACTACCAAGACTCCACAAATGGGTTTTCCCCAGTGATAGAACCCATTTCTCCACAGGACACCATCTCTCACTTTGTCCCCCACTACACACAATGGCATCCAAGGACAAGACCGGGGCCACACTTCAGCTCAGACCCACGCTCTCCCATCCTGTCCTGCCCACCTGGCCCTCCTTGCTGACCCCCATCCACCCTGCTCCAGGTGCTGCTAAAGACATGCCCCGTCCACATCTGTGCGCCCGCCTCTGTCCACAGCCCCAACCCCACCTCCGCCCGGCCATCCCTTCTTGTTAAAATGTTACTCTCTATTCAAAGCCTGCCCAGATCATCACCTTCTTTGTAAATGTCACCACGGGTCTTTTCTTGCTAAAACATCCCCCCAAGGCTTGTGCTTCTTCTATACCCATATGACTGCTCGACTTTACTTTTTGCTATGTATATTTACTATCTACGAAAAAATCCTACTTTAAAGAGATGATGCAAAGCATGAAGCAAATAAGCTATTATTATTACTAACCAATGATGGCGTAAAAATAAAGTGTTGAATTCCAGCTGGTTAATAGTGAGGAAAAGACTGTAATGGGGAAATAAATCCAGGAAATAGCAAACTTTTTGTTTTTTCTGTCATTAAAGTAGCATCCCACCACAGATGTCCAGGATTTGGGGGGACTCAATGCTTCTTCCCAGTTTCTACCGGGACCCATTTTGTTGGCCTTTTCTAATCACTGGTTTCCATAAATAAAAGGGGGAATCACCCTGAACTCCAAAGCTTTAGCACAAACCCTGAAGCAGCACACTGACAGAATTCATGACAGGAACCCAAGGCTACTCCTCCGTGACTAACCACTGCAGTCGACAGGGAGTCTACGTGTCTGAAGAGAAAGTCCATTTCCAAGCAGAGGAAGGGAGAGGGAAAGGAAGAGCTACTTGAAAACAATCTCATGAAATTCTTTTATATGGAAGTACTTTAGAAACTGCTTTTCCACATTTTCACAATAATGGTGTCAAAGAACAAAAGTCATCAAAACATGATGCTTAAACAGCAATTTAGAGCAATGCGAAAAAATCCATAAAGTTGACAGATTAAAAAGAAAAAAATCTCTCCTTATATCGTATTTGGTTTTATATTACCATTATTTGAATACTCGTGAAAAGGGCACAAAAATGACAGAATAGTACGTTAAAATACTAGTGTAGTGTACCAGACTCATGAGCCTCTTGTTATGCTGATCGAGAAAATGCAAAGAAATGAGTAAA
Organism: Micronycteris hirsuta; assembly: GCA_004026765.1. Lineage (NCBI taxonomy): Eukaryota > Metazoa > Chordata > Mammalia > Chiroptera > Phyllostomidae > Micronycteris > Micronycteris hirsuta. The sequence goes on from PVJI01014966.1 coordinate 15,970, forward strand.
TAGCTGAAAGTAGCAATACATACATTGTTTACACAGGAAAGGAAGAAAACTATTATGTAGGAGAAAGAAATAGAGCCAAGAAGGTGGAGCTAGCGGGGGGAAGTGAAAGAGACTAGAAACCAGCAGCCCAGCTGGAGGGGTAGGAAAGGGCTGAAGAGATTAGTGGGGGGAGCCCTGGGGAGAGGAGCCCCCTAGCTAGCCCAACGAGTTCGAGCGATTCAGATAAGGGTAGCCAATACAGATAAAGGCTTCTAACAAGGTTTGCTGTGAGCTGTGCATTGGAATGACACCACATCATTCTTCCAGAGACTCCAGGAGAGTTATTAGTTGTTTTGGGTTATCCGCCGGGTGTTTCCTGGACTGCAAACGTGCAGAGTATGGAGTGTGTGGGTTACTCTGGCCACATCTCACTCTGCAGATCTAAATCACTTCCGTCAAATGAAGGGCATGGCCAAGATGACGGGGAAGGACCCTCTCAGCCACAGTGGTCCACAGTCCTCTGGTCTACTCCTTCCTGCCAAGCACAGTGAGAAGGAACGAACGCCTCCTTCTCTCTCAGGATCCACACTAATCCCCTTTCTCTCTCTCTCTCTCTCTCAGTCTCTCTCACTAACACCTTCAATATTCTGATTCCACTGTCTTTCCCCTCAACTTTCAAACATGAAGATGTCTCCTCTACTTCAGATTTCAAGTCAAATCTCCATTTGACCTGCTGACAATTCTAATTACAGTACCGCCTCCCACCTTCTTTACAATGACAGGTTCATTAACATGCGAAAGGTCCATTTCCTTATCACCAATGGCCCTTTGCAATCCTTTTTCAGATGCCAACACCCTATGCAATTGCCCCCTGGAAAGTCATAATGCCTCCTAGACAAACTCAACACTCCTCCATCAGTCACTCCTGAGGAGACAGCAGCACTTCCTAAACACTCTCTCGCTGTTAGTCTGGGTGAATCCACTTCCTTTGTTTATCAGTAAAGCATGAGGTCATCAAAAAAAGTTTTGTGGGTGTAAGAGCAAGAGCAATGAAACCGATAATGTTAGAACTTTTGAAGATATAAGGACACAGTGTGGCCATTGTTAATGGAGAAAGGAAGAGAAACATCACCTTGCTTGTCATCAAGCATATCAAAGGCAGTGCAGCAGCAAATCGGCCTTGTCTTCCAACCATCGTTGGTTTTCAGAGCCATCTTTGGTACCTATCTTTGGCTTTCAGAATTCTGTTGGGTAGAGGACTAGAATTTATGGAATTCTGAATTCAAATCTGATGTGCTTAGCAGAAAACAAGCTAGCTACTGATTCAGGAAGCTTTCTGAGATACGCTTTAAGAAGCTCCATAAAAGGGTTGGGGCGGGGGGTTGAAAGGAAAATAGTGATAAATGACCTTACAGCACAAACTCGGGTCTCTCAGGCCTCTCAGCGAGCTTCAGGGCCTCATGCATGCCTGCAGCCGAGAGCTTCCGGTTGATATTCCGGTACTGGCACTGGAGCAGGCTGCGGTAGGTGGTCCTCAGGTCCCGGTTGAAGAAGGCATATATAAAAGGGTTAATGAGAGAGTTTGCATAGCCCAGCCACAGAAATGTCCTCTCCACCCACAGCGGGATGCAGCTGCAGGCTGTGCCGCAGATGAAGGGTCTGGCTGTCGAGAGGAGGAAGAATGGCAGCCAGCACACGGTGAAGGCCCCGACGATGATCCCCAAGGTGGTGGCTGCTTTCTGTTCCCTCTTAAAGATGGAGATGTTTTTCCTTTCATGTTTGAGGAGTCTCGAAAGGTTGGCACACTCCTCTACCTCCTTCTGGAGCTTCACCATGCCGTTCAGGGAGATGATGCTGTCTGGCTGCTGCAGGCGCGGGAAGCCGGGGAACTTGTGTTTGGCGGCGCTCTTCCTGGCGGCCTTGTAAATCTGATAGTACATGAAAAGCATGACAGACATGGGGATGTAAAACGCCACTGCAGTGGAGTAGATTGTGTAGCCAAAATCCTGGCTGATCAGGCACACCTTGTCATCGTTTACATTCTGAGCCCACCCAAAGAGCGGGGGTAAAGTGATGGAAGCAGAAAGAAGCCAGACGGACAGAATCATCTTCGCCATGCATTTCCCATTCTGCCTGACAGGGTACGTTAGCGGCCTCGTGATCCCCAGGTACCTAGCAAAGAAGTGGAAAGAGAACATGTGACTGCAGTGATCACGACTCACTATCTAGGCAGCACCACTAGCCAGGTGCTAGGCTTCATACTTAGTAGCACAACAGCCCTTCTAGGTGGGCATTGTCATTCCCATTTTCAAGAAAGGCAGCGCTCTTGGACGTTACTGTTTTATTCCAGGGCACACAATCAGCTAGAGGCACTGCCAAGATTCAGCCTGAGGACCCTGTGCCTGAAATGCTGCTCCACGCTCTTTTCATCCCGTGTAGCTTCTTGTATTTCAAGTAGTCAGTGAACTAAAGACCAAACATCCGCCCTCCCCCTATGACCACTGTCACCAAAATCAGCCAGGAACAAAATGTCAAGCCTGAGGCAGGATGCTGTGACACATCTTTACAAATTAACCAAGGTCTAGCACACTCCGGCACCACGCATCCACTGCTCAGCTGCCTTATTTTAAGGTAGCTTTTAATTCGTTTTAACTGCTCCTTTGTACTGTAGCGAAAGAACTTCCCTAAGATTACAGAGATTTCTGAGACGTTTATAAAATCCTCAGGTTTTGGAATGGAAACTAGCAAGTGATCATTCTTTACCCCCCGAAAATTCTCACACAGGAGTAATGGCAGAGGAATGATCTACAAAATAAAGACAGCCTGCCTCCTCATCTCTCCTCTCGAGAAGGCTCACAAGCATGGGCACAATTCTGAAAAATATTAGGGAAACCCAGCATTTCTTCTGTGCTTAGTTCTACACAGAGAATAAGCATTGCTCTGTCTCTGTTATCAAGGGTTTATAACGCAAAAGAGACACAGCAAACAGAAAACACAGACAGTAAGACATTTGCCAAATGCTTAATCATGTTCAGCTTTCCGAACTTGATTTCTACTCTATATGTACTGTCTTGGCTTCTATTTTGGAGGGGATGCAAATAGCACTTGAGAAGCCAAGACAGGTAAAAGCCGGTCATTTTGTTATTTTTTTTTTACTTCATTTGTATGTAAAAGATAGACTTTTTAAACATGAAAAGGAAAGGTACAGAGAGTCCCCAAACTTACCAACAGGTTATTTTCAGAAAGTCTGTCAGTTGGTAGGTTGTAATTTTTTAAATAATTATTTTTGTGCTAGAAATATCCTCTCACATTATATAAACTTAAATTATCCTACAAAAGTCAAAAGTCATTCTTTCACAATGAAAATGAGCATCACTGCAACACTTACAAGGTAAAACTGAAATACAGGAGAAAGAAATAAGTCAGATTTGCTTATTCATCAAGAATATTCATCCATTTCTTTAATATTAATAGAGCTCCTTCTATATGCCAGGTGCTATTTTAAATGCTGGGGATATGGCAGAGAGTACATCACACAAACACCTACATGGCACGTGGGGAATCGTGCAGGGGTCGGACGGGAGGACTGAGCCTGGTGGGGCCGTCGCCGGCATTCCAGACCCCTTCCAAGGACCCAGCTGTCAGTAGCGCCCACTCTTCATTTCACAGCCTCTGCCTTCCCTTTTCCTTGATCAAGCTGACCCACAAGCATTACCCCTAGGTTTATCAGCTGTAACTAGGGTTATGTTTTGACTTCCAAATAGAATGATGGAAAAGAGGGAGGTTTTCTTAGAGTGCAAGAATAAGAGCTGAAAAAGATGAGAAAAGAGAAAAGGAGGGAGGAAGAAGGGAGAGGGAAAAGAGAAGGGAAATGTGAAGTAAACTTTGCCTTATGTGGAATTACCTGAAATTATCTGACTTTTAAACAATAGGGGGAAATTAAGAATTTTTTTTAAGTAATCAAGGAAACCCCTGGAGAAAGGTGCTATAGAACTGACTGGAAACCCACAATTAAACTGACCCCTGCCCCAAGACTGAATGCAAGTCCACTAAGGGAAAAAAAAAGGTTCCCTAAGTTTCCCTTGTTTTGCTTGGGTTCAGAAGTTCTCTCTCCAGTTGGAATTCCTTTGCAGATCTCTCTTTTCGGACCTAGTCCTTGCTGTCTATCAATTCCTGTGGATATAGCCCTTCTGGCTCCTTCCTTGTTCCCAGCTCCCACAGGCAACCTTTGCCAGGACTTGGACTTTACCTTTTCTCTTTGCCTGTTGCTTCAGGCATAAACTGCTTGTTTCCAAGTCTGGATCTGGCTTCCAGGATACCAACCCAGACTGCAGGTTCAACAGGAAGAGTGATTAGTTCATACAGTTCCCCAGGTAGCCACCAGATGGCACTGTCAGCCGAGACCATCTAATACCTAGGGGGTTGGGATGGTGGGTAGTTAGAGACACAGGTACTTGTTGGAGGGAGGAAGTAGGATTACTCACAAAACAAGAAGTTACATTTCATTTGCGAGGTTATACAAAAAAAAAAAAATTAGCAAGCCTGTAATTCACAACCTGATAAACTCCTATTCTTGAAGAATTTTCCCTTCAGTTTTCCCTTCCATCCTTCACATTTTCCTTACCCAAACAGGAACCAGTACCAACAGACTTAATTAAATCAAGCCTTTCTGCAGCTCACATAAATGATACAGAATTCACAAAGATGAATCCTGAGAGATTAATTGAGTACCAAGGACATCTAAGAATATTAAATAATCTCATATGAGCAGCATGCTTATCCATCCTAATACACTTAGCCTGACATACTATGTGTCAGTAATGTGGCATTGACCCATATTTGGTCCTTCCTGAATGAACAAATTATATTTGATAAACTCTCCTATTGCACACCCCGTTCTAATGTTCTCAAGTCATGTGCCACAGTGAGCAAATTACATTTACTTCATTTGTTGTTTCCTGGGTCCCACTTAGTGAGACTTTTAAAAGCTAAAATCAACCAAAAATGATTAGGAAAAAAAGTAAGCGCATTAAAATGTCGAGAAATAAAATAAACAAAGCCAACATTTTTTTAAATAAGACAATGATTGGAAAATATTATAAAAGGAAATAATTCCATTCAGAAAAAAAAAGTTAAAAATTAAAATATCTAGAAAAATCTATGAAAATGGCTAGGGCCTAAATAAGCAAACATAAAATGCTACCAAAGGAACTAAGAGAATGCTTGAATCCATGGGGGCGGGGAGGGGAGGATTTTTTTTTTTAATAAAAAAATTCAGCATTATAAAAGTGCCAATTTTCCCTCAATTAATCTAAAAATATTGTACAAATCCAGTTGAAAAACCTAGTAAGGCTTTTGTTACTTTGACCAAATGATTTTTAAGTTCATCAAGTAAATATACAAAAATGGACAGGAAACCTGAAAATTAATTAAAATGTGGAAATACTCAATAGTCATGGGGATGTAAAGTACAACATAGGGAATATAGCCAATAATATTCTAATAACTACATACAGTGTCATATAGGTACAAGATTTAGCAGAATGATCAGTTAACAAGGTGTGTAATGTCTAATTACTGGAGTGTACACCTGAAACTAATATAATATAGTATGTCAACTGGAATTGAAAAATAAAATCTGATTACAAATAGTTAAAAGAAATGAATAAAATAAAAATGAAAGAATACTTAACCTATAAATAGTATAAAGCCATAGAAATAAAATCTCAACAATTATTCAAAAATAAACAGATCAACAGAACAGATCCCAGAAATAGATTCAAATACATAATGAAATTTAATATAAGAAGATGAGTCATTTTAAATCAGTAGTAAAAGACTAAGTATTCATGAACTGACAACTGGCTAGCAATTTAGGTAAAAATAAAACTGGCTTATCTTTCTCCTTATTCAAAAATAAATCCCAAACTGTCAGAGAAATTAAAAAAAACCCTGTTTACAATTGCATCAAAAAAGAATAAAATAACTAGGGATAAATTTAATCAAGGAAGTAAAAGATCTGTACTCTGAAAACTATAATACATTGATGAAACAAATTGGAGAAAACACAAATAAATCAACATATATAACATACTCAAGGACTGGAAAAATTAGTATCATTAAAATGCTGTGCCACCTAAAGCAATTTACAGATTCAATGAAATTCCTTATTAAAATATCAATGGCATTTTTCACAAAACTAGAGGAAATAATCCTAAAATTTATATAGAACTATAGAAGACCCTGAATAGCCACAGCAATCTTGAAAAAGAACAAAGCTGGAGCAATCACACTCCCTGATTTCAAACTCTGCTACAGAGCTATAGTAATCAAAACAGTAGGGTACTGGTACAAAAACAGACACACAGAATAGCCCAGAAATAAACACACTTACTTATATGGTCAATTAAGCTACATAAAAGGAGGCAAGTGCCCTGGCTGATATGGCTCAGTGGACTGAGCGCCAGCCTGCAAACCAAAGGGTCGCCGGTTCGATTCCCAGTCTAGAGCACATGCCTGGGTTGCGGGCCAGGTCCCCAGCAGGGGTCACACAAGAGGCAACCACACATTGATGTTTCTCTCTCTCCCTTCCCCTCTAAAAATAAAAAATAAACCTTTATTAAAAAAAAGGAGGCAAGAAGGGGAAGACAGTCTCAACAAATGGTATTGGGAAAACTGGACAGATACATGCAAAAAAAACAAATAAAACTACTCTCTTACCAGATATACAAAAACAAACTCAGAATGGACTAAAGACTTAAATGTAAGACCTGAAACCATAAAACTCCTAGAATGAAAGAATGAAACACAAGCAGCAAACTCTCTGACATCAGTCTCAGCAACATTTTTTGACTATGTCTCCTGAGGCAAAGGCAACAACAGCAAAAACAAACAAATGGGACCATGTCGCACTAACAAGTGTTTGCACAGTGAAGGAAACCATCAACAAGACAAAAAGACAACTGAAAGCAGAAGATATTTGCAAATGAAATACCCAATCAGAGGTTAACATCCGTACTACATAAAGAACTCATACATCTCAACATGAAAAAAACAATCCAATTAAAAAATGGACAGAGAACCGGAACAGACATTTCTCTAAAAAAGACATACAGATGGCCAAAAGACACACAGAAAGACGCTCCACATCACTAATCATCGGGGTAATGCAAATTGAAACCACAGTGAGCTGTTACCTCACAACAGTCAGAATGGCCATCATGAAAAAGACAACAAATGAGCACTGGCAAGGACATGAAGAAAAGGGAACCCCATGGACTGCTGGTGGGATTGTAAACTAGTGTAGCCGCTATGGGAAACAGTATATTTCTTCAAAAAATTAAAAACAGAACTACCGTACAACCCAGAATTTCACTTCTGGGAATTTATCTGAAGAAATCAAAACAATGATTTGAAAAGATATGCGCCCTTATGTTCATCTCGGCATTGCTTACAACAGCCAAGATACAGAAGCAACCTAGGTATCCACTGATAGGTGAATAGATAAATAAGATATGGTACACGCACAGGCAAAATGGAATATTACTCAGCCATGAAAAGAATAAAACCTTGCCATTTGTGATAACGTGGGAGAACCTAGAGAGTATTTAGGTAAGTTAAACAAGTCAGGCAGAGAAAGGCAAATACTGTATGGTTTCACTTCCATGTGGAATCTAAAGAACAAAGCAAATGAACAAAAAATGAAACAGAAACAAACTCAATAAATACAGGCAACAAACTGATGTTTGCCAGAGGGGAGGGAGGGAAGGGAACGGACACAAAAGGGGAAGGGGATTAAGAAGCACGAACTTCCAGCTATGAAAAATGTCACAGAGATGTAACACATACCATAGGGGTTATAGTCAATAATAACGTAATAAGTATGTACGATGACAGATGGTTACTAGACTTATTATGGTGACCACTTCATAAGGTATGTAAATGTTAAATCACTATGTTGTACACCTGAAGCTAATATAACACTACATACCAACTATAATTAAAAATGTATTCTTTAAAAGAAAAGAAAACCATGCTAAGAACTCCAAAGATTTTGCGCAAAGGCCCTATGATGGGGTTAGAATCTGAAATAAATTATTTCGTGTGAAAAAAATAATAAACTCCAGGTGAATCAAAGATTATCACACAGAAGAAATTAAACCCTAAGACTACTATGAGGAAATATGGATGAATACTTCTGCAATCCTGAAAGGAAAAAGGTCATTCTTAACCATGACACAAAAGCCAGAAACTACAAAATGACACATTAATAAATTTTTGATAAAAATTTTATACAAAGAAACAAAACAAAAATAAATGACATTTTGTTTAATTTAGAAATCACTATGTACAGAGTTAAAAGTCAAATGACAAACTTGGAGTCCAAATATTTTAATATTCAAAGCTCTCCATATCCATAATTCTATCTCTGTTCTTGTTTGCTTAGTTTGTTGTTTTTTTTTAATTCAATTGTTGATAGGTATGTGTTACTGCCATTTTATTGTTCATAGTTTTGAACTTCTTCTTTTTCTTAAATAAGTCCCTTTAACATTTCATATAATGGTTTGGTGATGATGACCTCCTTTAGTTTTTTTCTTGTCTGGGAAGCTCTTTATCTGCCCTTTGATTCTAAATTACAGCTTTGCTGGGTAGAGCATTCTTGGCTGTAGGTCCCTGCTTTTCATGACTTTGAATATTTCTTTCCAATCCCTTCTAGCTTTCGAAGTTTCTTTGAGAAATCAGCTGACAGTCTTATGGGAACTTCCTTGTGGGTAACTAGTTCTTTTCTCTTCTGCTTTTAAGATTCTCTCTTTATCTTTCACCTTTGGCATTTTAATTATGATGTGGCTTGGACGGGGCCTCTTTGTATCCATCTTGTTTGCGACTCCCTGTGCTTCCTGGATTTGCATGTCTATTTCCTTCACCAAATTAGGGAAGTTTTCTTTCATTATTTTTTCAAATAGATTTCCAATTTCTTTCCCCTTCTCTTCTCCTTCCGACACCCCTATGATGCAAATGTTGGAACACCTGAAACTGTCCCAGAGGCTCCTTACACTATACTCATTTTTTTTTTTTTTTTGGAGGGAGGTTTGGGGGAATGGGTGAGGAGGTGAGGGGATTAAGAAGTACAAATAGGTAGTTACAGAATAGCCAGGGAGATGTAAAGTACAATATAGGAAATGGAGTAGCTGAAGAACTTATATGTATGACCCATGGACATGAACAATGGTGTGGGGATTGCCTTGAGGGAGTGGTGGGTGCTGGGTGGAGGGGTACAAAGGGGGAAAAATTAAAACAGTTGTAATATCATAATCAATAAAATATAATTTTAGAAAAAGCTTTCTTATAGGTTAGTAAAAAAAAAGAATATCCCAATAAAATATATAGAAGCAAATAAACAAAGAAGAAATAAGACTATCCAATAAGCACTTGGAAATATGTACAACTTCACTAATAATCATAGAGCTGAAAGTTTTACTTTTTTTATAGATTTTATTTGTTTATTTTTTAGAAAAAGGGGAAGGGAGGTAGAAAGAGAAGAAGAGAAACATCAATGTGTGGTTGCCTCTTGTGCACCCCCAACTGGGGACCTGGCTTACAGCCCAGGCATGTGCCCTGACTGGGAATCAAACCAGTGACCCTTTGGTTCACAGCCCACACTCAATCCACTGAGCTACACCAGTCAGGGCGAGAAGAAAGTTTTAAATAGTGACAGAATTTTTGGTCATTGTCACTGTTTAAGAAATCCACTGTTGAGAAAGTGTGAAAAAATAAGCACTCTATCATTTTCCTAGTAAGAGATTCAACTGATTCAACTAAAGTAACAGTCTGCAGCTTGGTCATTGATATGCATCAACATTTACCTTTCGGCTAAGCAACTAGACTTCTGGTAATTTGTCTTAAGAATAAAATTGTACAGTTGCAAAAGGATTCATGTTCAGGAATGTTAACTAAACACATAATAAAGGGGGAAATATATAATATAGTATCTATCAATAGGAAATTAGTTAAAGCATATACAGATATTAACTAAAGCTTATATATGTATAGATAGCATGTAACCTATGATGTACATATCTATTTATTGATATGAAAACAACAAAAAAGTGAATGGGAAACAAGGTCTAGCATGAAAATACAAATAATAGTGTCATGTACTAATCTTTTTATGCAAAATTAGGGCTTTGCATGAGTGTGTGAGGGGAAGAGGTAGAAGAGGGTACACTGACATGTGTAGAAGAATATTTACCAAAGTATTAATACCAATTTTATCAGAGTTGTAGAGATTTGAGTAGTTTTAAGTTTTTTCTGTATGCTTTTTTACACATTTTTTAACTGTATGTGTGCAAAATGTAAGAAAAATAAAAGAAAAGGAAAAAAGGATTCATGGACAGGGTCAACAGGGTGGTGATTGCTGGGTGAAGGAGGTATAAGGGGACTAAATGGTAATGGAAAAATATAATAAAGATTATATACTAAAAAAGAAAGAAAAGAAAAACCCATCATTTTAATTCTAAGAACAAAATAAAAGATCTAAAAGGATTCTGTGATTCTTAAGTCACTTAAGTGATTTTGGCAATAAAGATGATCTGGTTCATAAAATCTGTAAAAAGCCGATAATTAAATCTTAGACTGTTTTTATTTGATTAGCTTTTCTAAAATGTTTTATTACATTCATAAATTCACACAAAGGAAACAGAATTCACTGGCATTTTTTAAATCCCATAATTACTACATAAAGTAATACTGGTATTCAGGGAAGTATTTGTCTAAATTATACATTCACTCTCCCAAATCTTGTATAGCATAAATCTTACCTTTGCAGGGCGGGGCGGGGGGAGGAAGGCAACGTAGCTGGATTCTGAATATTCCCTATTATGCATGGCTAATATTTGTCACACTAACATTTCACGCTCACTGTTAATTAGAACGTGGGATGCTTATCAAGCTTTAAGACTTTAACTTTAAAATGCATAGAAATATTAAAATACAGTAAATGTCACAGACAAAGGCACTAAAGTATTATATAATTGAGAAATGTATGCAACTCGCATTAGGAGTTCCATTAAACTAGGGGTTTGGAGAAAAAGAGTATTAGGGAGTTATAATCTGTATAGAGAGGGATTAGAGAGCAAATTAACTCTGCTGCCTGTCTTCTGTTCTAACTTTATAGAAATTATAGATAATGGTTCTTTAATTAAATGATTTCTCCTGAGTTTTGTTGCTGTGGAATAATAATGTAGGGGGCAAAAGAAACTGAGTAGAATGATTGTGAAATACAGTGGTTTTGGGAGAGTTAGGCTTAAAAAGGGTTTGCACATTAGAATACCTCCACAAGACCTCCTCCCTCACGGTGGGCAAAACTTCAGCGCTTCCCAAAATTGTCAGACTATCAGAATTATCAAAAGTTTTTTCAAACATACAGACTCCTGGGCCACTACCACCCACAGATTTTCTTTTGAGAAGGTGTAGAGCCCCAAGGCTTTGTATTTAGGACTGACTGTCCTGGCTTGTCACCCCAGGTACCACCATCAGAGTGGCCTTCCCTCAGTCAAGTCCAGAGACTTCACACTTTTCGTATACGCGCTTGACTTTTACTTGATATATTTCGTCTTAATAATCTGCTTCCAGTTTAGTCTAACAGAATCATCATGAATCATGTTTACATTATCTCAGTTATTAGTTCTATCTCCCAGTATTTGCTAAACACAAGTGAAATAAGCATGGTTTTTATGTCTTAATAAAGCTGTGCATTTTTAAAAAAGGTATAATAGATGAGGTCTGTCCAGAAAGTATCCATCCATGTAGAGACCTTTATTAAAGAAGATACAAGGCACAAGAAACACTGTACATAGGACAATGACGCCTCAGTCCCCTTCAAAGTAGGCACCTTGGGACCTCACACAATTCTCCCAACTGCCATCAGCTGTCCTATTGTATTTTCCTGAATCATCAACAGTCTGAAACCTCTTCTCTTTCAAAGGTGATTTTAGTTTTGAGGAAAGCCAGAAGTCGCAGGGCACACAATCTGGGCTGTAGAAGGGCTGAGTCACCGGGGTGATTTGACGTTTTGCAAAAAAAATTCTGCACAAGATGTGATACATGAGTGGGTGTGTTGTGAGGAAGCTGCCAATCACCAGTTGCCCATAGCTGTGGCCTTATGAATCATCTAAATAGTTTCTATGGAGGAATGTCAAGCTTAGCACAAAATTTGATGCAGATTCATTGATGACTGATCATCTACTAGATCAGTCATTTTTAATGCAATGGCCACAAAGTATACATGCTCACTCAACAGCATCTACCACCCCCACTAGTATAGTGAGGTCATCATTGTTCACACATGCGTACTCCAGTGCACTCTTCTTGGCTGCCAGGTTACATCGATGTCATACAAACTGTTCTTGTTATGTTAACAATGGCTGGACTTTTCTGGACAGACCTCGAATACCTAAGTATACAAATATAGATAGGCATATATTTATGAGATTGAAACAAAAGTTTCACAATACCATTTTTTAGCACTGTTACTCGCAGTGTACTCTCTTCTCTTGTATGCTACTCTACTTCAGATTTTTTAAATGCTGATTTTAATGAGCATTTAAATTGATTTCATGCCCTAATAACAGATCATGACCCAAAGTCTGAAAATAGGTCAGATAATTGTAAGTGCAATGGAGGAAAATAAAGCAGGGGAGAGGAACTGAGAGTAGATGCATTGGGAGCAAGCTGCAGTACAGATCTGCATTGCCACCATGACCTCAAAGCCCTTTCATCTCCACCTTCCAAAGTAGGTGGTGTTTGGACCTCAGCTTCTCCTTAGAACTTAAGCCTACCTTGTCTTTCAGTTGAAGACTACCACTGTCACAAGCAGAAGTTTCCTTTATTCAATAGTACCCCAACAAGGGCATAAAGAGCTTTGGGCCTGTGCTTCTTCCCTCCCTAGGGCCTCACTTCTAAACTTGTTCTCTCTCATTCCCTTTCTCTTTCTCCTTCTCTCTCTCTCTCTCTTTATTCTATTCTACCTAGAGATAAATGTATATACATGCATGCATGGGTGCCTGTGTTTATATATTAATTGTTAGCCCTCCATATCTGCTGGTTCTATAACCTCAGATTCAACTAAAGATCAAAAATATTCTAAAAAAAAAAGTTACTTTACTGCTGGTGTGTACTTTATAGTTAGGCCTGTGGCGGCTGTCTGTACTGAACATGTACAGGCTTTTTTTCTTGTTATTATTCCCTAAACAATACGGTAGAACAATAATTTACTCAGCATTTACATTGTATTCAGTATTACAAGTAATCAGAAGATGATTTAAAGTGTAGGAGGGCTTCACAGGTTATACACAAACACTACACCGTTGTATACAAGGGATTGAGCATCCATGCATTTTGGCATCTGTGGGGATCCTAAAACCAATGCCTCTCGGATATCAAGGGACAACTGTAATTCCACTCAGTCATGCATAGTGATCATCCCTTTTTACCCCAAATTTATTGAACATGTCATCTATCTCAGTTGCTTTTTACTACCCACCTACTTTCTTCTGATTCTCCCAATAATCTGGCTTCCACCTCCATCACTCTAAAGCAATTTACTCTAAAAGACCACCTCCCTTTTTGCTTATTCAAATTGTTTCTTTTTTCTCATTTATGATAAGTCTTGATTTCTCTTCTCTCTGAAAAAAACTGCCTAAACCTTTTTTGAAACACTCTCCACTCTCAACTTCTGCGGTGTGGTTTCCCACACTCCTTTATCTTGGGCTGTATGGAGAAGTACCATCTCCACATCATGGCTCAGCGACAGTCAACATCAAGATAAAATGAAAACAACCTAAACCTTGCACCAGTCAGATTAGGTTTAAATTCCAGTGTTGCAGGCCGGCCTACACCCAATCCATGAGCACTGATTTGTGGAGGACCAGCTCAAATCCATTTCTTGGCACAGTCAGAATGGGTAGGACGCCACTGCACAGCGGAAGGCGACCATGAGCAGTTCCACTAGCAGTCTCACTCTTTGCCTGCTTGTTGGCCATCCCCCCACATGAAAGGGTTAAGGAGAGGAATTAAGCCATTTAGCAAACCAGCAATCTGAACACTAAAAGCAGAAGCAACTGCTAACTGCTAGAGAAGCCATTTACTAAGAAATATCTAAACAGTTCTTTCCAAAGCTAGAAATTTATTACTGAGCAGGAATGTTTATTACTAAGACTAGATACATAGGGAAGTTAGGAAGCTTTTAGCTGAAAATAGTAGATTCTGGTAAAAGGTTAAACATAAAGACTAGTTTTACATCTCAGAGAAATCTGGATAGGCCATCTAACTACTGATAGGTAGCCAAACATCTAAGCCCTGACAAATGGTTAAGGATGCCTTTGCCTACGTGACATTCCCCTTAAATCTCAAAAGGACAAAGACCAACCTCTGCATACATCTTTAACTCAGAAAGATATAAGACTTTAAAAATATATATTTAGCCATTAACTAGGACCTAGAATTTTGTAGTTTAATACTGTTTCCTGGCTAATAGATAGATTAGCAAACCTCCTTATCATAGCATCCATTTTTTTAAGCCTAGGTGAAAATTAAAGTACTCTTGTATGTCAACCTTTTAGAGCTGTTAATGATTTGTAGTTTTTTCTACTTATTGTAAAAAGAAACCTCTTAAAAATAAAGGAGATTTTTCTGTGGTAGTTCAGTCAGTGGGAGAAAGCAAAGACTCCTGACTGGGCCTCCAGCATTCTGAAAAAGAGTGTCGGACTCATTCATACCGCCTTGCCGTCCCTCCTTCGGTGTACCCGAAGAAGTGCGGAGGCCGGTCCCCCACATTCCAGCTCTATTCTTTGTACTAAAGTACTCCAAAAAATATACTCAGCCTACCCAAGTCTTCACTGCCAACATGTAAGAAAGGTAAAAAAGAATATCTATGGCATGAGAACATGTATGTAGGCTTTCACTCAACCCACTACTTAAGAGACACGCAAAAAACATAGTTGACTTCCTTTCCTCGGAACCCCATTTTGCAGGAGAGAACTGGCAAATAAGGCTGCAACCTGAGTTGCTCCAACAGAAGAGAAAGAGGGGCATAATACAAAGCATCTGAGAAAAGCAGTAAGAATAGAGTGGTAATGCCCTAAATACAACAGAGCATAGCAGCATGGAGTAGGGGTTTGTGGAATTTATTGGCATGAGAGCTGGCTGGACCTTAACTAGTGAAGTGGCAGTATGAATGGAGAAAAGAAGGTAGAAGCAAAAGATAGTGTTGAAACAGAATAGACAGAACTTGGAAATGGTTTAGCAAGGATGAGAGAAAGGGACAAAGACAAAGGAGGAGTGGAAGAAGCTCAGTCATTTGTCTTTGTCCCTGGAACAAATGGTCCTCAGTCCATTGCAATGCACTGTCCACCCCAAGAGGCCTCTGAGACAGCTTTTGCTGGGATCACAGATGACCTCTCTAGATTCAGTAGATGCTTCTCCACCTTCAAACTTGACAGCTCTGCAGCCTGCAGCCTGCATTCACTGCCTCCTTTTTGAAACTCTTTCCTTGGTTCAGTATCGCCCACTCTCCCAGGTTTCCCACCTCTCTGTCCACTCTTCCCGGGTCTTCTTTGCTGCCTTATCCTCCATTGTGGGGCCTTTTTGTTTTGGAATTTCTCAAGGCTGTGTCCCAAAGCCACTTTTCTTTTAACTCTGTATTTCCTAGTTGTTCTCATCCAGTACCAATGTTTCAAAAACCTCTAGTGGCTGATGATCCCAAAATTTGAATCCCTAGCAAGACATCCCCATGGAGCTCCAGACCCCCAAATCCAACTGCCTTCTTCACATCTCTGCTTCGATATCTCTAAAGCATGTTACTCACCTCTTCGTCCAACAGACTTTTACTAAACACTTTCTATGGACCTGGCACCTTCTCTGCATGTCCAAACATATTATCATCTTTGTGAACTCAGCCTCTTCCTATTTCCCCAATTCAGTAAATTCGTCCAAGGGCACAGTCCAGACACCCAAGAGTCATCTTTGACTCCTCCTTCTCATTCATCAGTCCCCTCCCACTTATTAACCCAGCCCCGACTATTTCACCTCATTGATGTCTTTAAATCCTATCTACTTGCCTCCATTGCCACCACTCCACAATCACTATCTGTGAATTACTGAAATGGCCTCCACATTGGCCCCCCACATCTCTTCTCCTTTCTAATCCACTGTCTTTATGCATCAAGGGTCATCATTTTTCTTTTTTATTCTGTAAAGTGAATTTAGTTCTCTGAATAAGTAATGTTTTCACATACTTCAAAATTTGTAATATAATAAGGTGTATACTGACAAGCCTTCAAATCCTTTTTCCATCCTCCCCATCCCCACCTCTCATACATATCACTTTTATTAGAATTGTGGGTACTCTTCCAGTTTTTCTTTGTACAAATGCAAGCAAATGAGACCAGATCTTCTATCTCCCACTTTCTCACACATAAGACGGCACACTATATACACTACTTTGCACATCACTTCTTTCACTTAACAATATATCCCTGAGATACTTTCACACTAGCACACTGAGAGCTCCCTCGTGCTTTTTAAAAGCTGCATAGCATTCCATTGTAGAGCTTTGTCATCATTTATTTATCCAGTAATAAATAAATAATAGCATAAATTCAAACAACATCTACAACATTCTTACCCTCCTGTCTGCCGATCAAGGACGAAAAGAAATCCACACTTCAGAGGCGATTGGCTAGGCACATAAAGAATGAAACAACACCACCTCCTTCCTTAGTGATGTAAGCTCTGAAACTTACAGTCTATCTGGCCCTCGGTTGCCATTTGAAGAAAAGGAAGGATGTTGTTGGCCAAAGCTGGTGTTCAGCCCCTGAAGGTCCAACTGACACAGAGCACAGAACTGACACTTCATCCCATCAGCCAAGAGCACTCCCATTAACCGGAGCCCAGGGCCTAGTTCACAAAACTCACGCACTTGCTGGGGTCAGGCGGATGGTCCCTGAGCCACCCTTGCAGAAGAGACAGGAAGACAAGTTTCCTAAATGTGCCTCAAGTTGCTACACTATTTGGATTTAATCAATTTAAAATTTAAAGTAGGATAACTTTACTTCTACTTTAAGAATATTATGCATAGCAGTTTAAACCCATCAATATTCAAGCTTTGGGGAAGTATATTAAAATATGGCACCCTTAGCTTGGGTAAGATATTTCTCTTCGTATTTAATACTCTGATAACTCCATTTCTCTTTCTTCAGTGAATTGTATAGAAAGTTATGAATTAAAATTACTCTATCCTGTCTTTGTTATTCATTAGTATTGATAACTGGTCATTAATGTTCCCATTTCTATTATTCTTCCTCCAAAGCAATCAACTAGAAAACATACTTAATCTTGAAATGCATATTATATGTGCATATATATGCACAATTTCAATGTGTTTTCTTTCTGAACTAAATTGCTTGTCTGATCTAGGCCTTTCGCAAATGTTCATATACTTCCACTGAAATAGAGTCAAATATAAAGCAGCATATACTTACCAAAATGCATTTTCTGGTGTAAAGTTTTAAACATAATAAGCTTGAGACTTTATAGCTAACTATATACTTTCATTTATTTTTTAGAAATTGTTTATTTTCTATTGACCATATTTCCATTCTGTTTAGGAGTTTGCAGAAGAACAGCTTAAGGTCACTCAGTGGTTGTTGCTACCCATTGCACAGCCTGTGAGTGCGGGCTTCAGGCCAGTCTTCACTAGGAAACTGCGGACAGGCACAGGTGACACCTGCACCTGCAGACCGGTCTGCGGCCTCAGGCTGAGCAGCAGTGAACTCAGGAGCTGGAGCAGTCTATTCACCCTGAAGTGCCTCCTTGGTCACAGATGATTCAGCAGTCTCTTCAGGATCTGTGTAGGAGTAGAGATCAGGCATCACCTCCCACGGTGCTCATAGGAGATGGTGCCGCACATGCACAGAACTTCCTGGGCCAGCATCCACTACGGCAGACCCACTGAGTGAGCACCCTTGTTGTTGCAAGAGACAGCAACATCCATATAGTACAGAGGACAGTCTGTGTTACACAGAGCAGTGGTAGGCAGGGTGTTAACATAAGACCCCTCTGTGAGAGCTGCTCAGCCCTGGGATCAGTAAACACCAGGAGTCTCGGGCTGCCGGGACCTGGTCAGTGAAGGTTCCAGGAGTGAAGTGACCAGCAATAGGAGTGGCTCCAGTGGCAGCAGCAAACTTCAACACGGCTTGCTGGCCGGTACTCCTGGACAATATGACACTGACATTAGCTGGGTTTTCAATGGCCCGAGTTGCCAGCAGAAGCTTCTCCCAGGTTCTCTTCAGATGTATAATGTAGACGCCATCACTTTCCCTTTTGTAGATGTGCTGTTCCATTTCAAAGTCTAGGTCAGTGTCACCTAAGTGGCCTCCTGCTGCAAGGAATTTGAGAACACTCCTTGTTCATTTGCAGGCGATCAAGGGCTCCAGCCATTGTGAAAGTTTCCCTTTAAGCTACATGGGAACCAAGAACAACGCCGAATGGGCCCCTCTCTGGATAGTGTGGAAAAGAACAAATACATATTTTAAAATAACTATGAGAACAAATGAACAAAAGGACTTTTAGACTTAGAAAACTGATGATAAAATATATTCCAAACTAGAAAAGGAATTTTAAAAATTAGATTCCAAAAGTCAAAGCAAAAGTAAAACATTAACGGCAGAAACAGTTGGCAAAATAACAAATACCAAGAGTTAGTTCTTCAAATGAAATAAATAAAATTAAAAATCCCCTTTATAGAGTGAAATGAGAAAGAGATTAAAAGAAGAAAGAAATGAAAAGAAAAAGAAAATATCATGTAAAAAGAAAACTTTCAGAGTAAATTAAAACAAAGAATTTTTTTAAAAAGCTTTTTGGTAGAATTAGAAATCATTATATTAAAAAATCAATATTTTGGAAGACATTCCAATTGAAAACTGATGACAAAATTACCATAAAATAATTAAATAACCTCCTAAATTCAGACAGCATTAAAACAAATTCCTAAAAACAAAACCCCACATCCTAACGGCATAATTTTTATTCTTATCTATTTAATACTTTAAAAAGCAATTAGGCATCAGGTATTTTGCTGGTTATTTATTCTCTTCTTTCATTCTAATCCTTTATTCTCATATTCTTTTAAGGTTTTTCTTTAAAAAATGGCACTATTCTACTAGATTAAAGTAATATTCAGTAGTAGTAGACTATACGAGCCATTAATTATAGAGTCTAATGACTTAGACGTCTTCCTTCCTTCTAGGAAATACAAACTGTATCCATCAGAGTTGGAGATTATTCTTTTCTCCCTTCCCCTTTGGTCATTAAAAAACCATCACAACCTGAGTCCAGAGGCTGTTTCTATTCTTCTCCTCTGCCCCTAGCCCCCATTTACATAGCTTTATCCTAAAGCAAAAATCTTCCAGAATTAAAATTGTACCTTATAAAATTTACTTTGTATTTGTACGGGAGGAAGTTATATTCCTTTTATACACGCATCTACCCACGTGTATAATGAAATATGGCATGTATTTTTTTCCCTTTACTCTAGAATGACTACGCTAAAAGAACAAGATGAGCAAAAATAATTCTGCCTCATGTTTTCATAGCATTTGAATAATATGAGCTAACATTTAATGAGCATACAGCATGCCAGGCTCTGTGATAAATACTTACCTGCAGCATTGCATTCAGTCTTTACAACCCTGCGTGGTAGCTACCATCCCCATTTTACAAATGAGGAAACTGAAGATCAGAGAGGTTAACTATTCTCCCGATGTTACCTAGCTAATAAAGTCCAAAACTGGGCTTCAAAAATGGGTTTTCCTGACTCCAGAGCCTCCTCTTAACCTGTAAACACTCTTCTACTTAATCTTACAAAGCACATCCATATACGAGCTCTTGAATAATCCCTGTTTTCCATTTATGTTGGAGAACCATTGAAACTGTAGCTGATTCCATATATTGACGATTGTAAATAATGCTGCAGTGAACCCATGGATGCATATATCTTTCTATTTGCAGCACGGGTGGACCTAGAGGGTATTTTGCTAAGTGAAATAAGTCAGACAGAGAAAAACAAATACCATATGATTTTACTTATGCATGGAATAAAAAACAAAACAAACAAAACAAAAATAAACTCATAGATACAAAGAATAAACTGATGGTTGCCAGATAAGGTAGGGGGTGCTAGGTGAAAAAGGTGAAGGAATTAAAAAATACAAATAGATAGTTATAGAATAGTCAAAGGAATATAAAAACAGTATAGGGAATACAGTCAATAATACTGTTAATAAGTAGGCATGAGTGGGTACTAGACTTAATGGGGGGAATTACTTTGTAAGTTATATAAATGTCTAACCACTATGCGGTAAAAAACAAACTAATTAATTTTTAAAAGAAAGAGTAGTTGAGAAAGTTTAGAAGCCCTGACTTTAACTCAATATACAAACTCCCATGTAAAGCACCCCCTGCTTTTGGTTGAACTCATAAATTGACAGAGAAGTCACAGCCGCTTAAAGCAGGCAGCTTCACTGCTGACTGTCCCGAGTGTTAGTTCACAACCTCCTTGGGAGCTTTCTGGGCATAATCTGAAATCACTCCCATACTCAGGAGACAGGGACAGACTGCCAAAAAAGGCAGACCACTGAACACAGGCAGGTGACAAGATTAATAAGCAAAGGAATCAGTTACGAGCTAGTCTTGGGTGAATGAAAGGTGAGTAGGTTTCCGCACCCACCTGCCAGAGTCGTAAAAGTTTATATAGAGGCCTTAACTGGGGTTTCAGTTACACACACAGGGGCCTTCACTGGGTGTAGTCATGCACCCTGTCCAGACAGCTTCATCACCACATTACTGTCTCACAGCTGCGTCCTTGGGTCAGCCCTGGGAGTGGGGAAGACAAGCAGAGCACATATTCCAGAGACAAAGGTGGGGTGGGAGTGTCTGAATGTTGGGGTCCAGCCCTCACTTGGGTCAAGTGGTGGTCACATCTTCTCGATGACCTCCTCCAACATCAAGTGTTTAAAAGTTCTACATTACGTTGAATACAAATGTGCGTTTTAATGGATTTCCTTCCGTGGGTGTCATACTTTAGAGATACTGACATGTGACAACTATTTAAACTGACATTTATAATCCTTTCACATCTTCTATTCAATTAGGTCATTTCCATTGGAGATGACACAACCCTGAGCTCAAACAAGAGTAAGCAAAAAGGCAATGTAATATCTTGTGAATAAAAAAGTTTAGGTTATGCTTCAGGAATGTCTTCATCCAGGGGTTCAAATGATGTCATCAGAATCTAGATTCCCTCCAACCCTCATTTCTATACTCATCAACGTGGCTTCATTCTCAAGCTCAATGTATGGCAATAAGACTGCCAACAACTCCAGAGTTACACTTCACAAGGTTTGACCTGTTTCAAAAGTGTTTGCTTTCTCTCAGCAAACTCAGATAAAAGTCTTAATGCATTTCATTGGCTCTGATTGGTTCACACACCCAACCCTGAACCAATTATGCAGGCCAGGAAAAATGGCCTTTCCACCTGACACCCCAGACTAGGGTGGCACCCTCCCCACCCAAGACAGATGAAGTAAGAATAGGGGTCGAGACAGTTCCCCAGATGAAAATCAGGTCACCGGACAATTATGGGCAAAAAAATAATAATAATTATTCCAGGAATCTTCCTTGTTTTCAGTAGAATCTGTGGGTAATCTTATAACGTGACTACAGAATTAGATTCAGGACTACAAATATGTCTGAATGGGCACAGATTACATGAAAAGGGGGGTTGTTTTTCTACTTTTTTGTGTACATTTATAATTCGAGTTTATATAATTATATTGATAATTCAAGGTATTTCTTCTTTATTGGAGTTGTTCTTCCCTTAAGTACCAAGCAGTCATTCTATGCTAATTGTGTCCCTAGCCTATTCCTTTGGGAAATACTATTCTGTAAGAGTGTCTCTTATTATGACTTCTGTACTTGTGTCTGACAGGTTTATAATTTGGTGGCTGTTTCACCTGAATTTTGTGATAACATAGTATCAGTTAGATACATTAAACTGGAAAGATTTTTCAGAAAACCCAGCTCCAAATGGCTGTAGCAATGAGAACAATTTATTATTTCCCAAAACAGGAAGTCACAAAGACAGCTCTGAGATAGTTCATTTGTTAGCCCAACAACATCATCAGGGACTGGGTTTCCCTTTTTTTTTTCCAACTCTGCCAGCCTCAGTGTTCAAACACAGCAGCTCCATGGATATTCCAAGCATCTCACATAAACCACATCCAGAAGAACTCTGACAAACTGTTTTTTTATAAGCATCTCTTTTTAAGCAACGAAACCTTTCCCAGCTGGCTCTCTCAGCAGCCCTCTGTTCACAGCTCACCAGCGAGAGATACATCACACACCTATCCCTAAACCAACTGCAGACAGAAATGTGAGGCAGCCATGAGCAGGCAGCTGGAGCAGGACCGTGTGCAGCAGAGGAGTGTCTGCACACAACAATGAGGTTCTTTTAACAAGGAAGGAAAGGGGATGTGCTTGGGGAAGCAGCAGGAAAAACTTAAAATTATTCATAGTCTCATCACTCAGAGATAGATCTCATGAATATTTTGGTGTTTTTCTTTCCAGACTCTTTTTTTTCCTTCTTTGGCAGCTTCACTTAAAATTATTTCCAGGGAGAGGGAATGGGTGGATGTGGAAGAGGGTATAAGGAGGACAAATGGTGATGGAAAAAAATAAATATCAATTTCACATAAAAATAAGTAAATTAAATAAAATTATTTCATTCATTCGTTTGACAAATATTTATTGAGGATCCACTATGTTCTGCTACTGTTCCAGGCAATGAAGATGCAGTGGTGACGAAGGCAAGGCAACATAATTGCACACAGTTCTTTCGGGCAGCGTAAGGTACCGTGTGGAGGCATTGAACCGGGTACAGGGACAGAGAGTGAGGAGGGCGCAGCAGGGCGAGATGAGACAGCAAGCTGAGAGGAGGCTGACCCAAGCGGAGCCCAGAGGAAGTGAGACAGGGAGCCACACGAGGATCCAAAAAAAGCAAGTCCTGCATGTGAGGCCTTGAGAGCACATGGCCAAGTTCAAAAACCAGTCAAAGGGCCAGAGTGGCTAGCATGGATTGAGTGAGAAGGTCAGATGTCACAGATCTGCCAGTGGTCAGGATCCAAACCTTAGGGGGCCTGGCAGGCCATCGTGGGGCCTTGAGATCCACTCCAGGTGAGACGTGAAGCCATGGAGGCCTGAGAGGAGCAGAGACGGGCCTGCCCTGCACCTTGTGATGCTCGCTGGGGCCGCTCTGCAGAGACCTGATTCCAGGAAGCAGGCTTTTAAAGAACCTCTGACAGCTCTTCAGTTTCATTTTTCCCTCATTTACACAAACAATGGTTTCTATTCACCAGCTTTCGCCTTTATTTCGAGTCTGTTTAAATTACTTGTTTTAGACCAGCTGTCCAAAAGAAATATAATGTGAGCCACCTATGTAACTTAAAGTTTATAGTAAAAAAAGTAAAATAGAGAAGTAAACTTAATTTTAATAATATATTAGCCCATATATCCTAATTATTATAATGCCCACATATAACAATATAAAACTTTAATGAGGTTTTCTACAGTCTTTTCCCTGTGTGAGCCTCTGAAGTCTAATGTGTACTTCACACGCAGCACAGTCCTCCCTGACCACATTCCAAGTACACAATAGCCCACGTTCAAGTACACAGTGGCCGGCCGCCACTGCCCAGCTGGACCTGAAAGTTTGGGACCGTCGTTTCCACCTATTTTTTATTCCTTCTGAAGTGTTCCTTTTGTTATTTCATGCTTTTAAAATATTGGAAGGCTTAAATTCATGAGGCTTAAATTTAACTATAAAAGGTTGGCTAACTTTAATATCCAGTATCATTCGGATCTGTTGGTGGCCACTGTCTCACTCTACTCTTCTTTTTAAAGATTTTATTGATTTATTTTTAGAGAGAGGGGCAGGGAGGGAGGAAGAGATGGAGAGAAACACCGATGTGTGTTTGCCTCTCATGCGCCCCAAACCCAGACCCTTCCATAACCCAGGCATGTGCCCTGACTGGGAATCGAACCAGTGACCCTTTGGTTCACAGGCCGGCACTCTAACCACTGAGCCACACCAGCCAGGGTTCTATTTTCTCCTTATATTAACATTTATTTTCAAACATTTTAATTTAAACACACACACATATATACCCTGGTCATTTCTAGTTCACGATATTTATTTGAAAAAGTAGACAGCTAGAAATCTTTATATCCTTTAATTAACTGGATAGAGACTATTAACCTTATGACATATGTGATGCATAACTATTTTTTCTTTCTCTTAAGTTTATGACCTAAATTTGATTTAGTCATATAAGTAATTTCATAAACTTCACACCTCACACTTCACATTGGTTCAAAGAAAATAACTTTGTTTTTTAACTTTAAAATCAACACTTAGCAGGTTAAAATTAAATTTTAAGGTACAAGAATGCTGATTAACCAGAATACTCAGGGAATAAGACTTTTTAAAAACTGAATTCTAAAGTTATTGTGTATTCTTTTTGAGAAAAGCCTTTCTAAAGTATATAAGGCATATTTTCACCTACATAAGAAAAGTCTACTGACTATAACAGAATTTTCTTTGACGATTCCAGAAGTTGTACAGCCTCTGTGTTATTATTCTGAATAATAGCCGTCTATGTACAGAGATATAAAGGAAAGAAAATCCAATTATGTAAGGTCTTAGTTTAGCTGAGGTCTGGCCAGAAATCACGACGGCCTGCCAAATGTGAACAATTATTATTTTACAGAGTAAGTGAGGGTGTATCCATTAGGAATGCTTCCGGCTGAATATAATGGCCTCACCAGAGTGACCTCACCAAATATGAATTTGTTTTCCTCTGGAGGTCAGGAGTCCCAAACAGGTATGACTCCACCGCCTCAAGGGAACCCTTTCCTTCTAAATTACTGTTCTTAACAGACCTTAAGTGGCCTTAAGATGGCTCCTACAAAAGGAGGGGCACCATCCACGCTCCAGGCAAGGGGACAGGAGAAAAGGTCAAAAGGCCAAAAATAAAGCCAAGCAAATCTGTCCATTTTTAAGGACTTTCCAGGAGCTGCCCCCAAGAAGTTTCATCTGAGTCTCATTCACCAGGACCGTGTAATCTGACCACCACAGTGCCCAGAGAGGCTGGGAGCACGCGTTCAACTGGAGAAGCATTGCCAACCTAAAGAAACTCGGAGCCTGGTGAACAAAGAACGTGGAAGAATGGATCTGATGAGGCAACCAGCAGTTGTGCAGAGGGAGTTCTACCAGGATCATGGGAGACGGAGTTTGCTCCTGAATCCCCTGTCTCATGGGAAGTGAGATGCAGACAGGACCAGCACAAGAGGACACAATTGGTGCCAACAAGTGACAATGCCACCTCCCCACCCACCACCCCAAAAGTACACATGCCTCTTCATCTCTTGCCCCTCAGTCAATATTGAAAATTTCTCTATGGGTGTTTTCAAGTGTACAATTTCCTATTGTCTTTTCCTCTGCCATTTCACCTGAACTTGACTCTAACTTGCTGAAGCATGGATCCCAAAGGATAAGGATGATGACTCTCCCCAACTAGCCATTTCAGCTAGCAGGGTGGACCACTGGACATGCTGAGGCTCTGGATAATCCTAAAACAGAGACTGTAATGAACTGGGAAAAAGTTTCACTGTATGGCTGCTCACACACGGCTCCTTTAACTGAACTGGGGTCCCACACAAAATATACCCTGAATACTGACCTTCTACCTCTGCAATTAACCCAGGCCACTTGCCCCTTGTCCACGCCCACTGCCTCTTGCACTGGGCTTTCCTGTTTCTTCCACTGTCCAAATGTGGCTTCACACCAGGACAGCCATTGTCCATGTGGTCATCTTCTACCTGCCTCTCCTAACTCAATTCTGAACTTGATTTTCAAGTTCAAGTTTTGACTCCAATATCCCTCCACACTTCCAAACATTGTCCCTCCAGCCTGAGCACCCTGACCTTTACCCTGTGCCTTGTTCCTGGGTGACCCCTGAGCTGATGTTAGCCCACCTATCAGAGAGGAGATCAGGCACCCCTAACTCTCCACACAGTGTGCTGACCAGGGGAGTCAACCACTTGGAAGCAAGAGAGTTGCTGCCCTGATTCCGCCTGTGAACACTGGCAAAGGGCCAGTGGGCAGGAGGATTTTAAACACGCACCTCCTGGTGCTGTTTTCCTGCATAGCCTCCAAGTGTAGTCCCTGAGGAAATGTGTGTGTCTCCTGAAGATTTTAAGAAAGAATTCCAGCACTGGCCCTGGTCCGGTAGCTCAGTCAGTTGGAGCACTGTCTAGATATGCCAAGGTTGCAGGTTCCATCCCCGGTCGGGGCACATACAAAAATCAACCAGTGAGTGCATAAATAAGCAAAAGAACAATTCAATGTTTCTTTCTTTCTCTCCCTCTCTGTCTCTCTCTCTCCCCTCCCCCTCCTCCTCTCTCTCTAAAATCAATAAATTTACAAAACAAAGAATTCCAGCACAGGTAAGCTCTCTCCCT
>PVJI01014967.1:0-42581 GCA_004026765.1 Micronycteris hirsuta
TTTTTTTTTGTAATTAGGATACATTTTTTATTAAGAGCTTCTAGAAACATTTTTCCACCCATAAATTTTGCATCTTATGACACAGTGAGAATTACAATTGTAGGAAGAAAGGGGACTTCGCAAACAAAACAAAGACATAAAATGTAATGAGGGGAAAGCAGCAGCTTGAAGCAACTGTAAAGAAGAAAAAAAACTTCAGGGAGGTCTGATTTATAAGGGATAATTATTATTGGCTTGCTTAGAAAACTGGGGCAGCCATAGGAAGCCGCTGAAGTGGCTGTTTTTCCAAAGTGATTTGAAGAAACCTTCTCTTCCATGCCATGGGAAAATAATGATCCTTGGTGAATGTGTCCCCTTTCACTTAAGGATTTGCAAGGAATCGAAAAATACTGCTTAAATAGAATGATGATGCCTGGGAGACACATTTAGGTGACTATTTTAAATGTAAAAGCAAAGACCAGGAGCAGGACAAGGATTTGTATAAAGTTGCCTAAGCGATCAGAGCAAGGGAATGGACCCTGTTCTCAACTTCTGATTTCCTAAATTCAGAAATGGTTGGTTCCCACAGTTAAACGTTACATTCTAATTGGGGAAGTTTAATCACAATAGCTTTCCATCTAAGAGAGATCACTCATCCATTATTTAATTATCACCAGACATTTATTGAGCACCTATACTGTGCATCAGGGACAGGTTGATGTGTTATGAATACAAGGATGGGTAAGTCACGATCTCTTCCCTCAAAGAATTTCTGTATTTAAAGGGGTGAACTTAAATAGACATAATAAACTAAGATATACATTTTCCCTCAGTGTAATAATGATTAATAAAATGCTTAGACTTAAAAATCCAGATGTTATCTTTTTGTTGTTGATAATACGTTTTTTCCCACTAGGGAGGATAATTTGCATGGTTACTCATACAATGTTTTACTGTTATCACATCAATAAGATACAATATTTCAACAGACCCTAAGACGAAAATAAATTAAAATTGAAATATCAGAGGTAGTCTTTTATTGCTGGAAAGAGCATTGAATTGAGAGTCAGGATACCTGAGTTATAATCTCTCTTTTATTAACCTATTATATGAATTAAAACAAGAGATTACACCTCTTTAGGCTTTATAGCCTTTACTTTCAAACACTGAGTTGGGGACTAGCTGAAGGGCTCTCTAAGATTATCAATAAATTAAAGAAAAATCAAACATGTGTATTGAGCACCAAACTTAAACTGTTTAGGAACTGGGAATACAGAGGCGAATAAAATAGATAGTAAGGTGGGAAGAAAATCAAGAAAATGTGCTCTGGAAGCCATGTGAAGAAAATGTGTCCAGGAATAGGGACAGAACAATCCCAAATGTAGCTCATAGATTAGATGAAATGAAGGTAAGAATTAACTATTGGGTTTTAGCAAACTTTTAACCTTGACAAGAGCAGTTTCAAGGGAGTGGCGGGAATAAGGGCATGACTAGTGAGGTCCAGGTGAGAGACTGGACAGTGATGAGACATCAGTAAAAATAGAATTCTGACCCACCATCTGCAACAACCAGTCCTTAGCCAGCCCAGGAAATCAGCCTACTCTCTGCCAGTCAGAGTTGTGGAAAGTCAGACCACTATCTCTAGTCCAGGAAACTAAAAAGTAGTCATACCCCTAACCAGTCACACAGGACACCTTGCTTCTAGTTGCCTGCCTACTGTTTTCTCTTGCCAACAGCCTCCCATCATGGCATACCCGATGTCCCCCCCTTTTTTTTTCCTATAAAGCTTTCACTTTCCTATGCCTGCCTTTGAAGCTGTACTAAACACAGTGACAGTGGCTGACTGCTTTGTTGCAGCAAGTTCTGAATAAATAGCCTTTGCTCACTCGCCTTTGGGTGGTTTTTATTTATATCCGCATAGAAAAAGTTGTGAGGAGAGGAGTTGGAAATAGAGAATATAAACAATTCTTTTAAAGAAAGGTTTTGCTACAAGCTAAGCAGAAAAATGAGTCAGTAACTGGAGTGAGATTCATTTCTTTTTATATTATACTGGCAAGGACATCAAGTAGAATGATTAATAGAAGCATTGATAGTGGATAACGTGTTATTTCTTGATGCTAAAAGGAAATCTAGAGTTTTACCATTAACATATTTTTCTGTGCATTTTTGGAAGGTGTCCTCATAAAGGACAACTTCAAATAACGAGAGAGGAAACTGCATTCTATTTCGAATTTTAGAAGACATTTTATTGATTCAAATTTTTTGTGTATCCATTAATGAGGGTTGATTTTTTGGTAAATCCCCTTGTGATGCATCTATTAAGACCATTGCAAGGCTTTTCATCTTTAACGTTTATAATCTACAGAATTGTTAGATTTTCTATTGCTTAGCATCCTGGGTTAAATTCAGCTTAGACATGATTTTTAGAAATGCATTGCTGATTTGGTTTGCTAATAGCATTTAGGATTGTATCAAGTGAAGTTATTTTCTCACTCATTTTTTAATATTTAGCTTATCAGATTTTGATAACAATATTCGAGACACTAATGTCATAATATGAGTTGAGGAATGTTCCCCCCCTTCCCCTACTCTCTGGAAAAGTTTATGTAGATCAAAAGCATCTGTTCCTTAAATTTTGATAGAATTCACTTCTGAAAGTACATGGGCCAAATGAGTGTTGTATGTGTGTGTGCATTTGTGTAGGTACTGATTTCATACCTTTAATGCAGTCGTTAAATACATCTTCTTAATTACTTTTTGAATCAGTTTTAGACCATCTCTCTACATTTTCACATTTTCTGGCATGAAACTATTTTTTACAATAGTTTCTTTAAAAAATATTAGCCATATCATGATTGCATTAATATTCCTTTTTTATTCCCAATATGTTTTACTTGTGACTTCTTTTTCACTTAATCTTAATTTTGCTCTTTTATGTGTTTGTTTTTCATTTAATTAGTTTATATTCTTCTTTATTATTTCCTTTTTCAGTTTTCTTACTGTATAAGTTCTAATTCCTTTTTCTAATACCTTAAACTCATTAACTTTAATGAGTTAAACTGATTAACTGATTGTTTTTTTCCAATACAAGGATTTAAAGCTATCAATATCTTTCTAAATACCATTCTAAAAGTATTCTTCAGGTTCTGATAAAGAGTATTCTTATTACCATTTAGTTCTGATATGTTCTAACTTTCATTTTTCACATATGAGTTATTTCTAAAGTCTATTATTTTTAAAAATTTTATTTTTCTATTGTTTAAATTTATCATTTTACATTAACTTTTCACTTAAAATGAACTCATAAAACTTATTCTATGTTTTGTCCATTTTTTGGTAATAGTTTAGACTTGCTTTGTGGCCTGATACATACCCATCTAAACAATCTTTAGGTGTTCCTTATAAAAATCTGTGTTTTATAATTGAATATATATGATCTCTCTTTCCCTCTACCACCCCACCCCATTGATTCATGTTTGCTTCATCAGTTATTGAGAGAAGTAGCTTACAGTTTTCTCATAGTGATGGTGGATTTGTAGATTTCTTAAGATTTATATAAATTTTACTTTATATATTTTGAGCTTGTATTATGAGGTGTATATAGAATTCCTCAGGATATTTTTGACTTAGTATAGTTTGGTATGTTTCTTTTCATTCTGACTTTGTGCTTTTATTTTTATATGAGTCTTTTGTAGTTTGTTTTTTAATGGCAGATTTGGGCCTTTTATATTTGGGTGATGACTGTAAATATTTTATTTAAATAGTTGCATGTTATTTTTGTGTTTTCTGTTTTTCTCTTTGCAGTGGGATTTTGAACAGAAATTCACATGAAGGCTGCTTTGGCTTAATCATTTTCACAGGAGATATTTTAAAAAGTTTTATCGACAAATAACTGGCATACAGTAAACTGTACATATTTAAATATTATGCACCCATGAAACCATTACCTCAATCAAGATAATAAATACATCTGTAATACTAAAAGATTCTAATGATGCTTGTAAAACCCTCTCTTCTATCCTTCCCTGACCCTCTTTATATACCCAGGTAACCACTGATCTGCTTAATGCCACTATAGATCAATAAAAAATTTCTATAATTTTATATGAATATAATAATACAGTCTCTATGCTTTTGTCTAGCTTATTTTGCTTAGCATAGTTATTTTCAGATTGATCCAGTCATTGCATATACTAACAGTCTATTCCTTTTTGCTGCTGAATAGTATTTGATTTTACGAAGATATTGCTATTTGCTTATCCATTCATCTGTTGATGGGGATTTGAGCTGTTTCTAAGTTTTTCCTTTTCTATATAAAACTGCTCTGGACATTTGTCTGGAAGTCTGTGTGTGG
Source organism: Micronycteris hirsuta (assembly GCA_004026765.1). Lineage (NCBI taxonomy): Eukaryota > Metazoa > Chordata > Mammalia > Chiroptera > Phyllostomidae > Micronycteris > Micronycteris hirsuta. The sequence goes on from PVJI01014967.1 coordinate 4,334, forward strand.
GCATATGATTTCTGGTAACTCCTTAGGAGTAGCTTAGTTGGCACATAAGATAGGTATATATTTAACCTTTTAAGAAATTGCCAAAGTGTTTTTTCAAGTTATACAATTTTATATTCTCACAAGTAGTGTGTGAGACTTTAAGTTTTTCCATGTCCTCACCACAGTTTGGTTTGGGAGGCTTGTATGGCTTTTGCAGTGTATTTTCATTGTGGTTTTAATTTACATTTTCCTAATGCCTAATGACATTAAGTGTAATTTCATATGTTTATTTGCCTTCTGTATATCTTTTTTGGTAAAGCATTTAAATCTTTTGCCCATTAAAAAAATTGGGTTGTTTGTTTTCTCATTATTGAGTTTTGAGTGTTATTTATATATTCTGAATACAAGTCTTTCATTAGGAAAATTATTTGCAAATATTTTATCCCAGTCTCTGGCTTGACTTTTCATTCACTCAACAGCCTTTCTCAAAAAGCAGAAATTTTTGATTTTGATGACTTTAGTTAACAAAAAAAATGTAAAATAAATTGTACACAATCCCAGGATGCTTCCTCTAGAGTTTTTGATAAATTATGTTGGGGGTAAGGTGTGGTATTTCAAAGGAACTCTTTAAGATATTTTTATATGAAGTTGATTTGAGAAACTTTGATATAAATGGTAGGCATCCTTTTGGGCTTTATGGAGTTTTGGATTTCAATACAATAATTGTGGTAGTACTGATTGGACACTTATTACATACCAGATACTAGAAATGTCTTTGTGTGGAGCATATATGTAACTTTTATGAAGACTCCTTTAACCCTATGAGATAAATACAATTATCACGCTTAGATAAAGAGACTGAGGTCTTGTTCAAAATTCCATAGCTAATGATTGGGGACCTAAGTCTATGCATAAAGCCACTCAATAAAGAATAGTACGTTACCTAAATAGTGTGCAAGCACTAGTTCCATCCCCGTCGCTATCAGGGCGATCTTGGAAAAGCCATGGAAATATGCAGGAAGTCTACTTTTCATTTATTTGTAAAACGAGAGGGTATAGTTAGGTAATTTCCTAGTTCTTTTTAGCTCAAAAATGATGCTTTTTTGCATGAAAATGCAATTATCTTTAAAGAGGCATAACAATGAACTAATGTCTAACAGACAATGCATTTGTACACAATTTAGAGCAATATTCCATGGAAATATAAAAATTTAAGTATAGTTTGTCATCTTTTACACAAATCTTTCATTTTATCAACACTTAACATCTACATTTTCTGCTCTAAATATTGAACTGTTATTATGATGTCTTATGTTATCATGGGGGTATCTAGCCATTGGGCTTATCCACGTGGTCAGTTGTTTCTGATATTTAAAAATACGTTTAGCTATTCTTTTGCCATTTCCAACTCTTCTAGAAAAGGGGCCTTCCAAGAATTATTGTTGTTTTAAAAAATTTGAATCTCATGAGAGGTCCTAATTAGTTTTGTGCTCTACTCCAATCGCTCTGTTCCGCGGGTCAGAAATGGGATGAAATGATTGCGTGCTTATACTCACACTTCCTAGCATGGCTGTGTTTTCTTATAGTCAGTGGAATTGTGTTTATTATCTGACCTGCTCTTTCTGCCAAGCTTCCTACCCATGGAAGGTAGGACTTGACAAAATAAGTGTGTTTACTAACACTTCCTAAATTAACCTCAATAGGCACTGTTGAAATCTAGTTCTGACTTTTAAAAGTGGTCATTCCCTTTCCCAGGCCTTGATGTCAAAGCATTTATTTAGAAAAATATATAGTAGTTTATAGGCTTTGCTCATATAATTTTAAATTTTAGAATAAGAATCATGTAATAATAATAAGTACATACAGCAGCATAATATAGAATACATTATAATGTGAATATATCATGTATATGAATATAATATAATATAGTAGTATACTATAATATGAAATAGAGCATATTACATAGTAGCGTAGGGGGGCACACTGAAATCATCCATGCAGACACAGATTATATGTATGTGTACATATATATGTATAAATTAAATTCATAAATTATGAATTATATTTTATTCATTGTGAACATTGACTATTTTTCTAATAAACTCATGGCACAGACTGTTCAGGAATATATCTACTACCACAGAATGTTTATTGCTGCTTTTTTTTTTCCATTCCAGGAGACATACTTGCTCTGTTGTTCCAGGTTCTGAAATCTTGTGAGATGTGTCTATCTGCAACAGAACATTCTGAGCATCACTTTCCATTTAGTGCCCATGAAAAGGAAGTATGAAGAATAAACAGAGTTAAGGTAACACCGAAAATTCTTTTGTGACCTTTGACCAATTTTCTTAAAAAAGTTAAACCCAAAAACCTCAGTGTGCAAAAGTTAACTATTGTCTATCAAATAAGGAAAGTTTGATTATTTTGGTGATGAATGGCTTTACCAATCATTCCTTTAAAATACTACTCCACATTGTTATGGCTTTGGAGCTATATTTGAAATTGTCATTACTTTAAAGGATCATTGGGGTCCCACCAAAGTTTACCTAGACACATCACCAAAGAAGCTTTGTGAAAATAAAGTTCTCCTCCAACCCAGCTGGATCAACCTATCCGTCTGTCCCATTTGCAAAATTTAGCAAAGTTTAGCTAATGTAATGTTATTTTCAGATCAGTGAGAGAACTTGAAGAGACACAATTGGCATTGGAAAGAATATCTGATTGAACTTTTCGTGTTAGGATATTGCTGTTTACTTTATTATTTTACTGTAAATAGAGCTTCATTCACATAAATTTTCTGGATGTCTTGTGGTGAGTGTCATGGATAAGCTCAGAAAGGAACCCAGTCCCTATCCCCTCAGAGGTTGGTGTTCATGTGTGTGCAGTGGCCTTGTGTTTTGAGTTTAATACAGTTCTCATTTCAAATAGTCTATGCCATATTCCCCATAAAAAATAGAAATAATTTAGAAACATCTCTTTTCCACATCCAAACTACTTTCTCTGTGACTTTTTGTACAATTGACACAGATTTGAAAATCCTTTGGAAAACCTATTGAATTTTGTGTTAAAAAATGTAATCAAGGGAATTGTTACTATACAGTAAGACATAAAGTTGTAGATATCTTACAAGAGGCACAAATGAAATGCCATTAGTTTTCAGAAATAACGTATCTTGCAGCATCAGGGAGGGCCTTATGGAAACAATGGCATTAGAAGTAGATGTTAAATACTATTGGTAGTAACACTTGATGATTACCTAGCACCAGTTGTCTGCGTAACTCATGAGAGAGAGAGAGTGTGTGTGCGTGTATCCATTTCTTCTTCAGATCTTGTGAAGTAGTTTCTCTTACTATACCTGTTAATAAAGTGAGGAAAAGAAATATTAAAAAGACATGTCATATGCCTTATTGGAGATAAGGGACTTGAACTCAGGTACGTGTGGCTTTAAACTCTGCATTTAAATTCACTGTATTCTATTTTGTCTTGGCGGAATTGAATGTGCAGAGCTAAGAGGAGGAGAAAGTATTTGAGATAGTAGGAGCATCATGAGCAAAGACAGAGTCTGAAAAGCCCAGGGAAACAGTCAACAGAGGATAGTTGATTTTGTTGTAGCTAATGGTGTAGGGGAAATGGAAAACAATTTGTCACCACCAGTTGGGGACAAATGGTGAAAAACCCTGGATGCCTGGTGGAAGGTGCTGACTGTTCTCTTTAGTGATAGTTATTGGTGATAAGTGCTAAGGAAGAGTTGGGATATGCATGTACGATGCTGGGGAATGATTGATTAGTTACAAGGTGAAGGCTCTAATCTCAGAAGGCCAATGAGGATCTGAGCTGCAGAGGAGACTGGAGAAGGCCAGGATGGGTGATGAGATACTGAGGTGCACAAATGGGGCCATGTGACCTAGTGAGTAGACACAGGCTCCATAGGAGGAGAAGTGATTTAAGATAGAGTATCATGACTTCTGACACCCTGGCTGGGACACCAGGGTGGACATTTCTAGGAGGCGTTTGAAACATTTTTCCTGGTGGATCATGAATCACCTACCCAGTTCAGAGAATACTGTACCGAGCATTGTGAGAAATTGAAGGTGAGGCAGAAACAAAATGAACATTGTTCCCCCCTAGGAAAGATACTGTTTCAGGTGCTTTACTACAATAATCCTATGAGATAAATAATAGTAACTCCATTTTAAAGGTAAAGAAATGGCTTAAAAGAAGTTACGATTTTCCCAAAGTTAAAGTATTTACAAGTAGTAGAGCCGAGATTCAAACTGAAGTCTGCTTCACTGAGGGGCCCGAAGTCATGAATCTTTGAAATTATCACTTATTTTTTCATTTACTCATTATTTATTTGTTTATATAGCATTTATTTTGCACAAAGTATTGCTCAGTCTCCAAGAAAAATTTACTGTGTGGAAATAATCAGCATTTCAATATGCTGCTATTTATGTACATTTCAAAAGAGGAACCCACAAAATAATGCTGCATGTTTTCTATGAATACATATACAAAGAGTCTGAAAAAAAAAACACACAGTAAATTGTTAACAGTGGTTACATCTGAGGAAGGAATCAAGATAGGCACAGAGGTTAAAGAAAATGTATGTCTAATGTTTTAATAATTTATAGAGAATATATTCATGTATTATTTGTATAATTAAGATTTAATTTTAAAATGGTATCTCTGCCCCAAATGGCTTCCAATACAGACATGATTATTATATAAGGAATTTGAATTAAGTAAATGAAGACATACATTGAGTTTATAGAAGTGATTTAGAACAACTTTTTTTAAGTGAGAGACATCTTATTTCACATGACTGCTGGTCTGTTTTGAAGGAAGCCAGGCAAGCTTCTATTAACAGCTCTGTGAGACACAGCCGGTTAGGCAGACCTCATTTTTCTCAGGAATGTGTCAGGCTGTAGGTCGTAGTCTAAGGGAGACTTCCCAGCAGGAGTTTCTATATAACTTGTTCATTCTTATGGTTGGAATCAATAAAAGCCAACTGCGTTCTTTTGTAGGTGTGCTCAGGCATGAGTTTGAGGGCCTCGTCTATTAAGCTTCCCACTGGGGACCTCCTTTAGACACCTTCAGCCCTGCTCATGCCCCACCGTGAATCAAAGCTGCAGTCGTAATTAGCTTTTCCCAGGTATTCTTATTTAGTCCTTATGGGTTTGCACATAGGCCGTCTTCTTCATTGTGTTTCCTCTTTGCTTCTTAACCCTCTTCCTCTTTCACATCTCAGCTTGAATTCCACTTTCACCAAAAAGTCATCTGCATCCCACCTCCCGAGCCAGATTGGGTATTTCTTCATATGCCCCCACAGCTCCCTGGTTCCTACACCATTACATTCCCCTCACTCATCTCAGGCAATTCTCCGACCTGGCTGGATATCGGAATCACGATGAAGCTTTAAAAAATGTAAAAAATGTAAACATATGGGCTTTGCCTATTGCATCTGAATCTTCAGGATGTTATCTGGGTATTATTTATTTTTTTATATAGCGTCCATCATGTAATTGCAGCTAATGCTTCTTGCTATTAAGTGCACGAAGAAGAGAGGCTCTGGTTGTCTGCAGCTACTCAATTATCTGATTCTAAAAATCTTGTTTCCGGCCTCATCAGTAGTTCTGGCCTTATTGGAGTTTCCAGAATAATGTCATGAAGATGGATTGATTTGACTTGCTTAATTTAAGAAAAAAAAATTTTTGATATCATAAATGCTGTCTTTTGGGTTCTAGCAGTAGATAATGAGACATGTCAAATGAGGCTCAAAAAAGTAAATATTCACAATAAGTTATGCAAAGTGGTCTCATTGCAACATCTTTCACCGGCCATCTTTCGCCAGCCCTTCCCATCACCATACCAACTCATATCTGATAACAGCAGCAGGATGAGGCATGACTTGGACAGGGAAAGACGTAACGTATTTGCTTTTGTTCCGTGGAGACTCATTCTTGATCTCATGCAGCATCTCTCAATCGACATTTCAGTAGGTGCTCTTGGATCCAGACGCTCCTGATACCTTGGTGCCTAGGATGCTCCTCAGAATCATGTGTGTCCTCCCGACACTCAGTATCCATAAGTCAAGGAGAAGCAGAAGAGTGTAGTGTTTAAGAGCTCAGGTTCTGGAGCCTGACTGTGAGTCTGGAGGCAAGTTCTGCCATTTCAATGAGCTGTGTGCTTCAGTGTGGAAAAAACAGTATTGCGTGTACTTCCTCAGGTGTTAGCAGGATTAAATGAGTTAATATACGTGAAGAATTTAGAAGACTATCCAGTACATTGTAAATGCTTTAAAAATATTGTTCTATTTTACTCTTAAAGATTAGGCATTCACCAGGGTTACAAAGATGTTACAGAAAAATATGGAGAAGATAAAGAATAAACTAATCATAGATCATATAAAATCACTACAGATAAAATGGAGTACAAAATGTCATTGTATACTGAAGAAGATTTGAAAAACGCAGCTTGGTAGACAGGATATTAACAAGAGCAGATTCACCAGCATCATTGTCCCCTTACTAGGCCTGGGAAGGTCTTAGTAATTTTGTATTGTAATTTTGAATTCTTCTTTTCAAAGAGTCTATGTTAAATTATGTGAACTTTAAGACTGGTAAAACCTGGATCTTGTAAATCAAAAAGAAAAACACTATTCAGAAAGACAAACTGAAAGAGGAATTCAGGCCAAATTGGTGAGGTAGATATATAAAATATTGACTACTGACTTTTGCCTTTTAAGCTGGAGCTCATTATAACTTACCAAAATTCCATTTTATATGCCTTTTAGGAAGCTCTTCTAACAACTTCCTAAAGGAATCTGTTTGCCCCATGTTTGGACACATTAACTCTTATTTTTACCCTTTAATTGCCTTAATGTTGAAATATGAGGAAGATTTAATTAACTATCCTGTTGGGGGAAGAAAAGTTAATAGCAATTTTAATGAGTGTAACCTTAGCAGGATTTGTAATAACCCTGAAAAGATGGTGAAGTCACTTCTTTCTCCACTTGACTCTCTCACCTTCTGTGAATGGCTGTAAGCGCTGATTACAGTGATTAATTACCTACTGGAAGGCTTGTCTCCAGCTCATCTTCTCATCCTAAAACCGCTGCAGTCAGAAGAATATAATGAGAATTCTCAATGTACAAAGAATAAAGTGGCATTTTTTTTTTACAATATAAAGACAGAGTTTGATAAAGAACATCTGCCTAGAGCTTTTACAAAGCACAGTGGAAGGCAAATGAGCTGCATTAGTCTGGCCTTAGAAATTTCATCTAAAATGACAGAGAATGTGGTCGCCATGCCATTCATTAGAGAACCTACAAAGGTCATGCTCCAGAAGTGGGACTAATTCAGCCCTAGAGTAAATGATATTCTAGGACCACTCTCAATGCCACGGATGAGACATTTGTACTACTACAAGGCAGTGGATTTTTTTTTCTTTTGGCCTGGAATTACTCTGTACACTACAGTGCAGGAAGAGCCCAGTGTTATCATTGAACTGAGCATTTAGAGTTCAGAATTTGGTGCTAATGAGGAAATTGCAATTTATGGGATGGAAGGGGAACTGGAGAGACAACAGTTATATTGAGAAGGAAGATTCCACTTGGCCTAGCAAAGAACAACTGCGGAAGATTTGCTGACCTGAGCTTTGCGGTGCTGGCAGACATCACGTTCCATCCAGAGGAGGACAACCTTGTTGAACACCTGGGCACTCAGTCGAGAACCTAGAAAGGTCATGTTCCAGAAGTAGGACTAAATTAGCCCTAGACTGAGTGATATTCTAGAGTCACTCTGATAAAACAAAGACTTAAAAGGATCCGGTGGCCTACAAGTATGTGTACTGTCTTCTGGAATGAAACCCAATATTCTACTCAGGGAGACAACAAAATCCGGATGTACATGAATGCAGCATCTATTAGGTTTGTGATATAACAAAAATATGTTAGAGATGTGAAGCAGAAAAAATGTCCCATTAAATAATCATTTAATAAAAACCTGTACCCAATTGTAGGTATGATAGAATTTTCAGATAAGAACTTTTAAACAATTATTATAAATACATTCAAAGTTATAAAGGAAAATATATGTACCTGTAATTAGGAAAATAATTATAATAGAAAAATAAAAATACAAAAAGGATCCCAATGGGCTATATACATGAAAAACATGATATTTGAAATAAAAAATACCAGATAAGATTCACAACAGATTTTTCACCATAGAACAAATTACTAGTAAATTAGTAGAAAAGGGCCAAATATACAAACTGAAGCCAAAAGAAGAAAAGCTGAAGTAAATGAACAGAGCTTGGGTTATTTTATATACTGTACTTGTTTAAGGGAAAGATTTTGGGCCAGAAAAAAAAAAACTTCAGTGATATCAAGGTTGAAAAAACTATGAATTTGAAAAAATGTATAAAGCACATGTTTATAAATATCAAAAAAGCAAAAAAGATGAACTCAAAACTGTATCCATGCACACTATGATCAAATGCTAAAAGTTGATATAGAGAAAATACTAAGAACAACCAGACAAAATAGCATATTACACACAGAGCAACAGTGATAAGAATGATTTTCTCTATTCATTAGGAAAAAATGCAAGCCAGAAGTCAAGCTTAAAGTACTGAAATGACAATTTTAAAGTACTGGAAGAAAAATTGTAACTTAGAATTTTATGTAGAGTGAAAATATTCTTCAATTATGAAGGCTAATGAAAGCTAATAAAAGACATTTTTAGAAAAAAACAAAAGTTAATGGAATTTGCCAACAGCAGATCGGCAGTACGTGAAATGTTACAGGATATTCTTCTGAAGGTAAGTGATACCAGATGGAAATTGAGATCCATATAAAGGGAAAAAGAGCAATGGAAATTGTCAGTAGGTAAATTAATTTTTCTCTTAAAATATATTTAAATGATATTTGTCTATAAAAGAGAATGATAAAAGTACTTATACATGCTTATAACAAGAAGTTAAACACAAGATAAAAGAATGGGAGGGTTGAAAATAGAAATATACTTTATACACTTATAACTGAAGTGGCATAATATTAGCAGAAGTGACATAATGTTATTTGAAGGTAGAATGTAATACATTAAAAACATATTTTAAACCTTAGAGAAGCCTCTAAACAACAATGGATTATGGCTCATAAAGCATTCCAGGATAAGGCATATTGCTAAACATTGCTTTGTTAATAAAGAAGAAAACCATGAAAGGAGAGAATTAAAGGCTAAGAAACAGGACCAAAAATCTCCAGGATATTAGATTTAAAAGAAATTAAAAAAAATCATTCTAAATATAAATAAATCATTATCTCTTTAGAAAGGTACTCAGACTAGATTAAAAAGCAAAACCTAACAACATGCCCTATACAAGAGGTGCACATTAGCCCTGGCTGGTGTAGCTCAGTGGATTGTGTGTGGGCTTGTTACAGAGCAAAAACGGCCAACGGGGCACCCAACGATTCCCCAGCCCCGCTCTAGGTCCGTTTTGCACGCCGCCAATGGAAAGACATCTCTCAATGCCAGAGACTTGTGAAAAGGAAAAGAATTATTAATTTACAAGTTATACAGGCTTGGAATAATGACTTAAGGTCTCTTTTAAAATACTAAAGTTCTTTAGAATATCCACAAACACACAGTCCTTCCTTCCCCCCACTGCCCAATCCAGGGTACCATATCTCAGGGAAAGAAGTAGAGGTCCATGATTCAGGCAGCCCCTCGGTTCCAACACCATCCGCTGTGTCGCCACTGCGATCTCCAATTAATCCAAGAAACTATGGTAATCCAAAAAAACTCCAATTAATCCAAAAGCATGTGGCACCTTCTCATGGCCCACCAGCAAAAGTTCTTTCACTCCTTTTCTTCCAGGCAAAGTCTCTCCTGCTTCCTAGGCCGCGTGGCAAAGGAGGCACCCAAAGCCACATGGTCCTGCCTCTGTCTCTCAGGCTGAGGGGTCCTCACTCCTCAGCAGCGTGGTCCAAGAGAGCGATATGGCTGCTGTGCCTGGGTTTAAATCCCCCGCACTGATCTCCCTTTGCAGCTCCACCTCCGACTCCCCCTTCAATTGGCTACACCCGCCAGCACTTCATATTCCTCCGGTTTTTCTGGGCTGCCATGTTAGCTGTGGGCAGGGGTGACCCCATGGCCCAGAGACAACCATCTCCAAGTTTTCACGCAGGCGCTGTGTCTAGTGGGAGTTGCCTCTCGGCTACATCCTGGGTGGAAATCTCCTCCATCCCCCTGGCTCAAAACATGGCCACAGCTATTTAACATATCTACGGAACCAGTTAAAGATTATAGATATGTTAAATGACTATGGCAGAGGCTAGCTGCAAAGCTGCTGCTATACAGAACAGCTCTGAATGGCCCTGCTCCAGGAGTCCCATCCCCCACCCAGTTCAGACCTGTGGGGGTGAGGACATTCTATATACATATTTCTAATATTTCCTGGATACCTTGAGTTCTGTACCCTACTACAAATCCTTGTTTGGGCCCATTTCTTGGCTGCACCCTGTAACAGGCTGTAAATCAAAGGGTTGCCAGTTCGATTCCCACTCAGGGCACATGCCTGGGTTGCAGGCCAGGTCCCCAGTGGGGGCCACATGAGAGGCAACCGCACATTACTGTTTCTCTCCCTCTTTTTCTCCCTCCCTTCCCTTCTGTCTAAAAATAAATAAATAAAAAAAATAAATCTTAAAAAAAAAGATGCACATTAAATGTAAAGCTACAGGTAGGTTGGATTTAAAAGGATGAAAAACAGTTATACTATGAAAATACCCAAAATAGGAAAACCGGAGTAGCAACATTAATATATAAAACATGCCTTAGGATAAGGATTGTTGTAAGAGATATGGAGAAATACTCTGTAATTATAAAATGGTTAATTTGTTAAGATACAACAATCCAAAAATAGGTACAAACCTAACAACAGTGTTTGAAATTACATGAAGCAAAACTGATGGAAAGGAAAAAGAGAAATAGGTAATTTCACAACTATAGTTGTAGATAATGTGTTTTTTGTGGATTGAAGGTTTGGGGCAACTCTGCGTTGAGCAGGTCTATCAGCACCGTTTTTCCAACAGCACAAGCTCACTTACTTTGTCTGCGTCACATTTTCATAATTATCACAGCATTTCAGACTTTTCCATTACTATGTGTGATGGTGATCTGTGATCAGTGATTGATGTGGACTCCGGCCAGTGCAGTCCGTGTGTTGTGGCGGTGGGAAACAAATTCACAGATTACTACAGAAGTCCTGTGGAGAAAAAGGGACAGCGCACCACTCTCTGAGTGAGAGAGAGGGCCCTGAACCCCTGCCTGGACAGGCTTTTATTGCTTTTCTGGGCACATTACATTGAGGGTGGTCTTCATTTACTAAGCACAAGTTTGCTTTAGGTGGTTACCTTTTACAGAAAACAAAGGAGAGGATGTTGCTAATTACATCAAAGAAGAAGGATATTTGCAAATGCAAAGGGAAAAGTGGTTGAACTGGTTACACTCATCCTTGCTAGGTTTAGCACAGACTTTAGGAAGTTACTTTAGAGATATGCAGTAAATATCTCAATTGTCTCAATTCAGGGTGAGGGAATTTTAGCAAAAGCAAGTCTCATAGCAGCCTAGGTACAATGCAGGCCTGATTCCCCACGGGAAAGACTATCCGTGAGCCTGGGTCTTGTGTACCGGACCTCATTCCCCACTGGTCTTTCCGAGTGGGGGCTGGGCTACATTCCCCTATAAGTGACCTTTGATGTTACTGTTGTAATTGTTTTGGAGCACCACAAAGCATGCCCATAATTGACAGTGGACTTAATTGATAAATATGTGTCTTTGGACTGCTCCACTGATGGCCCATTCCCTCATCTCTTTTTCTCTCCTTGGGTCTCCCCATTCCCCAAGACACAACTATGTTGAAATCTGGCTGTCTAATAACCTCACAATGGCCTCCAAGTGTTTAAGTGAAAGGAAGACTTACATATCTCTTTCTTTAAGTAAAAAATTAAAAACGATTACGCTTAGCGAGGGAAGCATGTTGAACTCCAAGACAGGCTGAGAGCGAGACCTCTTGTGCCAAAGAGTTAGCCAGGTTGTGAAGGAAAAGGAAATGTATAGAATACGTGAAGGAAATTAAAAATGCTACTCTAGTGAGGACATGAATAATAAGAAAGCTAAACAGCCTTATTGCTGATGTGGAGAAAGTTTCAGGGGTCTGACTAGAAGATCAAACCAGCCACAACATTTCCTTACACCAGAGACTTATCTAGAACAAGGCCATAACTCTCTCCATTTCTGTGAACACTGAGAGAGGTGAGGAACCTGCAGAAGAAAAATTCAAAGCTAGCAGAGGTCGATTCATGAGGTTTAAGGAAAGAAGCCGCCCCTGTAACATTAGTGTGTAAAGCGAAGCAGCAGGTGCTGATGTAGCAGCTGCAGCAAAGTTATCCAAAGATAATTATTTTAAGATAATTAATGAAAACAACAGATTTTCAGTGTAGATGAAACAGCCTATGTTGGAATAAAATGCTATGTAAGACTTTCGTAGCCAGAGAGGAGAAGTCAATGCCTGGCTTCAAAGCTTCAAGGGACTCCTCCGGTCAAGGGCGAATACGGTGGGTGACTTTACGTTGAAACCAATGCTCACTCACCAGTCCAAAAACCCTCGGACCCTTAGGAATTATGCTGAATCTGCTCTGCTTGTGCTCTGTAAATGGAAAAATGAAGCCCCGACGACAGCACGTCTGTTTACAACATGGTTTACTGAATATTTTAAGCCCACTGTCAAGACCTACCACTCAGGAAAAAAATTCCTTTCCAAATATTATTGCTCATTGACAATGCACCAGGTCATGCAAGAGCTCTGATGGAGACGTACAAGATTAATGTTGTTTTCATGCCTGCTGACCTAACATCTATTCTGCAGCCCACTGATCAAGGAGTAAATTTGACTCTCAAGCCTTATTATTTAAGAAATATGTTTCATAAGGCTACAGCTACCATAGATAGCGATTCCTTTGATGGACCTGGGAAAAGTAAATTGAAAACCTCTGCATAATATTCACCATTCTAGGTGCCATTAAGAATATTTATTATTCATTGAAGGAGGTCAAAATATCAACATTAACTGGAGATTGGAAGAGGTTGATTTTACCCTCATGGATGGCTTTGAGGGGCCCAAGGTTGCAGTGGAGGTAGTAACTGCAGCTGTGGTGGAAAGAGCAACAGAACTAGAATTAGAGTGGAGCCCGGAGGTGTGACGGAATTGCTGCAATCTCATGATAAAACTTGAACAGAAGAAGAATTGCCCCTTACGGATGACCACGGAAAGTGGTTTCTTCATGTGGGATCTGCTCCTGCTGAAAAGGCTGGGCAGATTGTTGAAATAACAACTAAGGATTTAGAATACACAAATTAAATTATCAATTTAATCAGGGTTTGATAGGATTGATTCCCATTTTGAAAGAAGGTGGGTAAAATACTAGCAAACGGCACCACGTACTGCAGAGAAATTGTTTATGAAAGGAAGAGTCATTTGATGCAGCAAACTTCATTGTCGTCTTCTTTTAAAAACTGCCATCACAGCCTTTGGCCACCACCACCCTCCTCAGTCAGCCGCCATCAATACTGAGGCAAGACTCTCTACTAACACACAAAATACGACTTGCCAAAGCTTCATATGATGATTAATATTTTTTAGCAATACAGTATTCTTAAATTAAGATTGTGTGATTTTTTTAGACATAATGCTATTGCACACTTAATAGACTACAGTGTAATGAAAACATAACTTTTTTTTTTAAAGATTTATTTTCAGAGAGAGGAGAAGGGAGGGAGAAAGAGCAATGTATGGTTGCCTCTCACATGGCCCTCACTGGGGACCTGGCCCGCAACCCAGGCATGTGCCCCGACTAGGAATCGAACCAGGACCCTCTGGTTCCCAGCCTGTGCTCAATCCACTGAGCTACACCAGCCAGGCCGAAAACATAACTTTTATGAGCACTGAAAAACGAAAAAATTTCCCCCTAGTACTGAGGATCTCCTACAACTACTGTGATACTTCTATCGCTTTCTCCCTGTGGTTCCATTCTAATGAGGGGAATGTGAAGGCCTGTGCGTGTGAACTCTTCACCCTCCCTCTGTATGTCTTCCCATGCTCCACTGGCCAATGGAGATTGGCTTTCTTTTCCTTTCCTTTTTGCAAGGATACATATATATAATCTACTTCTTCCTCTTTGTCCAGTTCCTCAGTGGCAAAGGGATTCTGGAGGAGGTGCTGGCTTACTGATAAAGGAGTGCCCTAAACTAATATGTTTGTTACGCATGAAATGGCTTAGGAGTAGGAAAAATCTGGATTGGGAGGCCTTTCTGAAAGAAGGCAGAGAATAAATAAGTAAATATCCACCTAATACAAGAATCTTTCCTACAATATACCTGTGGTCATTCAGCTTTTACTTGTATCTTTCTAGTGACTAACTGTTCATTCCTTCAAGGCTCAGTCCATTTCAGAGTTGAATAGTTGTATTTATTCTAATGCAGATGTGACCAAAATGGGTTATAAAAGACTGAGAGCAGGAAATTTGATTAATTCTTTTTTGCATCCTCCACAATAATGTTCCAAAGTAATGCTTCATATTTAGAAGTCTCACAATGAACTGTTGGCTGAAATAATGAATGAATTATACTGAGGTGCATTCTGCCACTGTAAGTCATATCTCTTGGTCCTGGTTCTGGTCCTCAATGCTACGGTTGGACAATCCTTCAGATACCTGTAGGCAGATATTACATTTTTAGTTAAGCTTTTTTAATTTTTTTTTTGGACAGGTCCAGTATTCTATTTCCTTCAGTTGACCTCAAGATGATTTCTATACCATCGGTCATTTTTACTTGAATTCTTTAAAGAGAAAAGCAGAGCACAGCTCTGTGGTCATATCCAATGGTGTGATCTATTGCCATCAGAAAGCAGCTGGGAGGTTACAAGAGAAAAGGAAATATTTTACATGTATATTAATAAAAGTCTTGGAAAAATACATTCTCTAGTACATAAAAAAGGGCATGAAATTACTGGAGAGTCTCGAATGTATATTTGGTAATTAATAAAGCATTTGATATAGCTCTCATGAAATTTTCCTTCAAATTTCAGTGAAATTAGGTTGGCTAAAAACAGAATCCCATTGTCTCAAAAAAAAAATCACTTAGAAGGTTGTTAACAAAGGGTGATGAGAAATAGTAGGGATTCGGGGCTAGGGCAGTATCCAGAAACCAGTGGGCAGGGTCTGAGAGGATAAAGAACATGCTCTGCAAAGTTCTGAATGTCTGGAAGAATGGAGGATAGCACAAGAAAAATGCACAGGATAGCTGCTCTCCAAAAGTCCAGGGTTGCAAGCATGAACAAAGATTGAGGTGGAACAGAAAGGATGCTAATAAGATGTAATTAAAGTAGATAGTCCTAAGTTCAAATGCACAAAATGACGGTTCACATTGCTTTGAGACTTTACCAAATGCCAGGATTTGGTACTTTCCGCTCAGGTTGGCATGTAGTTTAATGGAACAGCTGTTCCATGAGGGGTCTAAGTGTGAATGTCAGAGTCTGGCTCTGGCAGATCAGAACCCATAGAACGGTTAAAGCCAGATACATTTGTTTCAGCTCACGATGTCCGATCCAGGGCCTCTGGTCATCTCAGGACTTTTCTCAAGAACTCATGTTTTGGAGAATTGTTTCTTTGCAACAATAGTTATAAGACTTTCAAGTTGGCTAAAAATTTAGAAAAAAAAATAGGCATTTATCTAGTTAGAAGATTTGGGATGCTCTTTGCCTGAGATGATCAAATATTTTATTGTTCAAATTAGGACATGCTTGAGAATGAAAGACACTTTCATTGGAACACTAGGATGCTTGGTCAAAGGCATGGACTGAGGTTGTTCTGGGAAGACCAAGATTTCAGCTACCATGCTACGTGTGGTCAGCTGCTTTTGACTAATTGAATGGATACCTCCAGATGCTCTGGGGGTTGTACCAGCAGCTACAGGCCCTTATGTTCTGTGGGAAGCTAAACAACTTTTCTCAGTCATTTGTCTCTGCTTTTCAACCAAAATGTATACAGTAAATTATTTTATGATTTGGAAAATTCTTTTTTTTGGTTTTCAATTTACAATATGATTTTGCTTACAACAGAGCTTAAATTGCATATTAACCTGTGTGTTATGGCAGACTAGAGTTCCAGCAAATTTTCACAGGTGAGTTGCACATAGTGTTACAGTGATTTCTGGGAGATGGATTCCTGAGATGAAGGATTGTAGAGTAGCATACATTTTATCAGGTAAGATATGAAAAGTACAGCTTAATACCAGGCCAAAGCTGCACTGTGTATTGACACATGAAAGAATCTTGCCATAGGAGGGTAGGTAACATGAACTTGATTAGTGTAAAAAAATGTTTACTTTAAATCCTAATGCAAAGCCTGAGGGATAACCAGCTAAATAGAATAGTGACAATACATTTTTTTATTTGACTTCCGAATATATATATTTTTAAAACTGGCATTTGTATTTTTAGTCCTCTGCTTATAACACCCAAAATCCTATATTTTTGGCCATGAAAGTCATGAAAACGCAAAGGCCAAGAACCGTTAATCTAAGGCGTTAAACCAGTTAACAAAGAGGGGCTGAGGGCCAAAGGGCGTTTGGAGATAGGGCTTATCAGGACTTTTGGGCAGAGTTCAGAGTGTGTGATTTGTGCCTTTTGACTATAAGGAAAACAAGCAGGATCTTGAGGGAGACATAAGTCTGCCAGATGCCTTAGAGTTCCATAGGGGCACAGTGACATTTGCTAATGTGTGAAGTGTATTGAGAATTAATTAACGGGCCTGCTGTATGTACGGAGGCTAGTACGGGTATTCTCACTCTGCGGAAGAGAACATATGCTGTGCGGGACCGTGGGGAGGGCTCTGGGGCCCACGGTCTCTGAAGACACAAAAGGACAGTCAATCTGCTCTGACAGCTGCTTCCAGCGTAGTCCGTGCAGACATGACTCTTACTATTATTTGGATTTTGAGAGGCCTAGGAATTGATGAGAAAATAATTGAATCTCACGTTTAGAAGTACATGATGCTTGAAATCTTTTCACAGCTCTGACCCCATAGGCCCTCTCTTCTTACCTTATAGCAAAGCTTGTTGAAAGGGTCCACTTTCACTGTCTTCATTTTCTTTTACTCTTTTAAATCTGGTTTCTGGACCATCCACTGATTCTTTGAAAAGTGTCCTGGTGGACTTGTTCAATTATTTGTTTATATCTGAATTATTTCCTAGACAGTAAGTCCCATGCTGGTAAAGCCTGGTTTTTCTTGCTCATCATCATATCCCCACCCAGCATTAAATCTAGCTTATAGTAAATGCAATATAAATGCTAGCTGAATGAACGAATGAATGAATGATCTAATGCCATAGCCAATGAATACTGAGTAGTCCTTAATCCTTTTCATTGAAACATTTTCTTTGTCTATTTTATTGTTTTTTTTTAACCTTGCCTTTAAACATTGGTATTTACAGTGCCTTATCCTGTGACTTTTTGTCTAATTTTATGTACTTTTCTAGGGTGACCTATCCTTGGATAGATACTGGTAAATGGCTTCAAAATGCTATGTGTAGCTAAGAGCTAAGACCTTTCTCTTCTGTGTGTTGAATCAATCCATCCAACTATCTGCTGAATTTTTCAACCTGAATAATAGGTCGTCCAATTTGTATTTGGAAATATCCAATAGAGAGAACTTATCTAGATTCTCTAGGCTTCTACATATTTTTGTGACTATATATATATATATATATATATATATATATATATATATTTGTGTCATCTATTGTTCATCCTTATGACTATTCTGGATAAAGCGAATCTTTTGTCACTTTTTGCCAGTACAGTTTTATATGGTTCTAGTTATTAACTAAACATTTAAGATGTATATTTATGGAAATACTAAAGATAAAGTGGAAGCACCTTAGAAAACATGGAAGCCGCAGGCCCGGGGCTTTGGCTAAATGATACCTTTAGCTGAGCTCTTGGTATGTGGCAAACAGTGTGTTAAGCACTTCACAAAAGCTCTGTGAAATAAATATTATTATCTGTACTTTACAAATGAAGAAACTAGGGCTCAGAAAAACTATACAATTTGTCCCAGGTCATGTGACTAGAATGTGCCAGGGCTATACTACATCAGATTGCTGCAAGGCAAAGCTCTTAATCCACCACACGCACATTTACTGGGCCCTCTCTGTGTTTGATGAATTCTTTGCATACTTGCTAGCAGCATTTTTTCTTTGGCGAAGCCTCTCTGTTCCCATCTTACTCTACCATCCCCACTTGTACATTATTTCTGAATCTCTCTTGCTTTCTCTGACACTTGCTCCTAAGATTCTGGGATGACTAATAGAACAACCTTCATTCAGAGCCAGAAAACTTGTCCATTTCAAGGGCTCTTGGCTCCTCACGGAGGTGGGAAGCCTTGAACAAGAATATGAGCTTCTGGGGTGGGGAGTGAGTGGATCTGTTCTGATATAATCAGGTTGTACTTTGCTGGTACGTTGGATGGGCAGGGACTGGAGAGGATGAGCAGATGGAGAGCTGAGCAGTGGCATCTCAGAAAGACACACATACAGGGATAAAAGAAAATGTTTTTGACTTCATGGAAAGACACGTTGCTATCCCAGTTTTTGGTTAGTGAAGAGAGAAAAGAGAGTTGGGAAAAGAGAACTTTAGTGCTGAGTGAGAGTTGAGAAGTCACAGGAAGTGATTTAGATGCTTCCACATTACAGTTTCTTTGAAGCTTTCCCTTAAAATTGAATCAGGCCAATTAGGAAGTGGAGTTAGAAAAATACCACTGCTAACAATAACTAATTATTTTCTACTTTCAAAATAGGTATTTCATGTTGTATATTTATTTTTTATTAAAGTGTAGTTGACATGCAATATTATATTAGTTTCAGGTATACAACATAATGATTCAACATTCATATACCTTGTGATTGTTGTAAGTCTAATAATAACCTGTCACTGTACAAAGGTATTACAACTACTGACTATGTTCCCTTTGCTGTATATTACATCCCCACGACATCTATTTTATAACTGGGAGCTTGTACGTCTTATCCCCCTTCACCTTTTTCACCCATTGCCACATCCCCCTTCCCTCTGGCAACCATCAGTTTATTCTCTGTGTTTATGAGTCTGTTTCTGTTTTGTTTTTAGATTCCACATATAAGTATGTCAAATGACATTTGTCTTTTTTGATCTGACTTATTGCACTTAGCATACTACACTTTGCATGTCTAATTGTGTTGTTGGAAATGGCAAGATTTCATTTTTATGGCTAGCATTCCGTTTTTTATATACCATATTTTTATCCATTTATCTGTTGATGGATACCTAGGTGGCCTCCATATTTTGGCTATTGTCATTAATGCTGCGATGAACATAGAGGTGCATATATCTTTTTGCATTAGTGTTGTTGTTTGCTTCAAATAGCCAGAATTGAAATCGGTGGGTCATATGGTATTCTTGTTTTAATTTTTGAGGAACCTTTATACAGTTGTTCATGATGGCTGCATGAATTTATAGCCCCACCAACACTGCACAAGTGTTCCCTTTTCTGAACATCCTCACCAACACTTGTTCTTTGCTGTCTTTTTGATCATTGATATTCTGACACGTGTGAGGTAATATCTTGTAGTTTTGATTTTCATTTCCCTAATGATTAGTGATGTTGAGCATCTTTTCATGTTTCTGTTGACCATCTGTATATCTTCTTTGGAAAAATGTATAATCAGGCCCTCTGCCCACTTCCTATTTTTTTAAAATTCTAACCTGAGGATATGATTGTTAATTTTGGAGAGAGAGGAAGGAAGAGGGAGGGAGAGAGGGAGACAGAGAGAGAGAGAGAGACAGACAGACAGACAGAGAGATAGACAGACATTGATGTGAGAGGAAAACATTGGTTGCCTTCCATACGTACTCCGACTGGCACTGAACCTGCAGCCCAGGCATGTGCCATGACTGGAGATTGAACCCACCACCTGTTGATGTACAGGATGATGCTCCAACCAACTGAGCCACCTGGCCAGGGCCACTGTGTTTCCAAGTTTTATTTGTTTCATGGTGTTTTTAAAAAATTCTCCTTTGATTTTTTCCCTCCTGACCCACTGGTTGTTTAGTAGCGTGCCGTTTATCCTCTATTGGTATGTTTCCAATTTTCTTCTCGTGGTTGCTATTTTCATGCCATTTTGGTAAAAAATGATGCTTGATGTGATTTCAATCTCCTTAAATTTATTGAGACTTGTTTTATGACCTAACAGATTTATTTATCTTGGAGAATGAACAATGTGCACTTGAAAGAATCTGTATTTTACTGGTTTTGGATGGCATGTTTTTTATATATATATATATAAAGTTTATCTTCTGTGACATGTTAAGGCCAATGTTTCCTTGTAGATTTTCTATTTGGATGATGACTCTATTGATTCAGGTAGGGTGTTAGTCCCCCTACTCTTATTTTAGTGTTTTCAATATCTCCCTGTTTGATTGTTAATATTTGTTTTATGTAGTTAGGTGCTCCTTTGTTTGGTGCATAGATGTTTACAAGTATTATATACTCTTGTTGGTTTAATCTCTTTGTTGTTATGTAAAGCTTTCATTTGTCGCTTGTTATAATCGTTGCTTTAAAGTCTATTATGTCTGATACAAGTATTGCTACTCCTGTTTTTGCTTCCACTTGCATTGAATGTCTTTGTCCATTCCTTCACTTTCAGTCTGTGTGTGTCTTCAGATCTAAAAATGAGTCTCTCATAGGCAGAAAATGCATAGGTCTTGTATTTTTTTTATCCATTAAGTCACCTATATCTTTTAATGGGAGCATTTAGTCCATTTAAGTTTAATTATTGCAAGGTATGTGCTTATTGCCATTTTGTCACAGGGTTGGCCAAAGAAGTTCATTCTGTCTTCCGATACAATGGCTCTAGTAAAGCATAGTTGTCTTTAATTTCATTCAAAATAATTTTGTTAGGTTATATCATGACAGCTGTCATTTCTGAGGTGCACTTAAAAATCATATCAAAATTGGTGAATTTTTGTGTAGCTATTTTAGTATCAAAAATGGAATAAAGTAAGTAACATTTTTGGCATATTATGCTTTATTATTTCAAGAAAGGTAAAAATGTAACCAAGATGCAAAAAAAAAAAAAAAAGATTTGTGTTTGTGCAGTGTATGGAGAATATGCTGTGACTGAGAAGTGGTTTGCAAAGTTTCATGCTGGAGATTTGCTGGATGATGCTCCATGGTTGGGTGGACCAGTTGAAGTTGATAGCGATAAAATTGAGACATTAACTGAGAACAATCAGCATTATTCTACACGAGAGATAGCTGATATACACAAAATTATCAAGCATTGAAAATCATTTGCACCAGCTTGGTTATGTTATTTACTTTGATGTTTGGGTTCCACATAAGTTAAACAAACAAACAAAAAACAAACAAAAACATTTTTAACCATATTTCCACATGTGGTTCTTCTTTTCTTGTTTTTTTCTATTATAGTTGTCCCAGTTTTTCTCCCTTTGCCTTCTCTGCCTAGCCTAACCCACACGCCCACAGTCGATCCCTGCACCATTGTCCATGTCAGTGGGTTATTCATACATGTTCTTTGACTATATAACCAAAAGAAAGAAGAATTCCTACCTTTTGTGACAGCATGGATGGAACTGGAGGCTCTTATGCTAAGTGAAATAAGCCAGTTGGCGAAAGACAAATACCATATGATCTCACTTACAAGAGGAATCTAATGAATAAAATAAACTAATGAGCAAAACAGATCCACATGCGATTCTCTACTTAAATGTAATGAAAACATTCTGTTTTAAAACAAATTGTGATGGGTGATGAAAAGTGCAGACTTTTCAATAATGTAGAATGCATGAGCTCATGAGGCAAGTGAAATGAATCACCACCAACCACACCACAGGCCAGTCTTCATCCAAAGAAGGGGATGTGTATATGCTGCGGTTGGAAGGGAGTCCTCTATTATGAGCTCCTTCCAGAAAACCAAACTATAAATTCCAATAGGTACTGCTTCCACGTAGACCAACTGAAAGCAGCACTTGACAAAAAGCATCCAGAATTAGTTAGAAAATGCATAATCTTCCATCAGAATAATGCAAAACTGCACGTTTCCTTGATGACCAGGAAAAACTGTTACACCTTGGCTGGGAAGTTCTGATTAATCCTTTGTTTTCACCAGCTATTGCACCTTTGGATTTCCATTTATTTTGGTCTTTACGACATTTGCTTAAGGAGTAAATCTCAATTCCCTGGAAGACTGCAAAAAGCACCTGGAACTGTTCTTTGCTCAAAAAGATAAAAAGTTTGGGGAAGATGGAATTATGAAGTTGCCTGAAAGGTGGCAGAAGGTAGTGGAACAAAATGGTGAATATGTTGTTCAGTAAAGTTATTGGTGAAAATGAAAAGTGTGTCTTGTTTTTGTGATTCTCTGTTCTTTCTCTCACTCTCTTCTCATCTGATTTGATGTTATGTTTGTATTCTTTTCTCTTCATTTCTTTTTGTGTAACTGTTATAGATTTTTGGTTTATGGTATATATAAAAAATATATATTGTGTATATACATGGTACATATACGTATATATATATATAAAATCTCAGTGTATTTCAAGTTGATGTTTGTTTAGTTAAAATGCATTCTAAAAGCACTGTACTTTTATCCCCCATCACATTTTATGCTTTTGACATTATGTTCCCATATTCTTTGTGTGTGTGAGAAAGAGTTTGCATCATGTACTTATTGTAGATATAAATGACTTTACTACTTTTGTCTTTTAACCTTTGTACTACTAGCTTTATAAGTGATTGGCCCATTACCTTTATTATATGTTTGCTTTTACCACTGAGATTTTTTTTCTGTGATATATTTCCTTATTTCTAGTTTTGGCCTTTTCTTTTTCCATTTAAAGTAGTTCCTTTAACATTTTTTGAAATGCCAGTATTGTGTTGATGAACTCCTTTAGCTTTTGCTTGTCTGGGAAACTCTTTTCTCTCCTAATTCGAAATGATAACCTTGCTTAGTTAAATATTCTTCGTTGTACACTTGTCACTTTTTATCACTTTGAATATATCACACCACCCTTTTCTGGCCTGAAAAGTTTTTGCTTAAAAATAAGCCAATGGTCTTATGGAGGTTCTCTTAAGTATAACTAGTTGTTTTTTTTCCTGCTGTTTTTAAGATTTTTTAACTCATTAACTTTTGAAATTTTAAGTATGATATGTCTTGGTTTGGGTTTCTTTGGGTTCATGTTCTTAGAGATTTTCTGTGCTTCTTGAAGTTGGATGTATGTTTTCTTTTCACCAGGTTAGGGAAGTGTTCAGCCATTATTTCTTCCAGCAGGTTTTCTGTCCCTTTCTCTCTCTCTTTTGTTTCTGGGATCCCTATAATGCAAATGTTACTGTGCTCGATGTTGTCTTAGAATTCCCTGAAATTAAAATTAATCTTTTTTTTCTTTTCACTGTTCCAATACAGTCATTCCCACTACCTTGTGTCCCAGATCACTATTCATTCTTCTACATATCTAAATTGCTATTAATTTTTTGGTATTTATTTTATTTTTAATTGAATTTATTGGGGTGACATTGGTTACTAAAATTAGATTGATTTCAGGTATACAGTTCTACAACACATCATGTGTGTATTGTGTTGTGCCTTTACCGCTTCAAGTCAAGTCTCCTTCCATCACCATTTATCCCTCCTTTACCTTCTTCTGTTTCTCTCACCCCCCTTCCCTCTGGCAATCACCATACTGTTGTCTGTGTCCGTGATTCTTTCTTTTACTTTTTTGCTTAATCCCTTCACACTTCTCACTCAGACCCCAACTCTCTCTCCTGTGACATCTGTCAGTGTATTTTCTGTATTCATGCGTCTGTCTCTATTTTGTTATTTTGTTCACTAGATGCCACATAAGTGAAAGCATATGGTACTTGCCTTTCTCTGATTGGCTTATTTCACTTAGCATAGTACTCTCCAAGTCCATCCATGCTGTAGCAAAAGGTAAGATTTCCTTCTTTTCTATAGATGAGTAGTATTCCATTGTGTAAATGTCCACAGCTTTTTTATTCACTCACCTACTGATGGACACTTGGGCTGCTTTCAAATCTTGGCTATTGTATGTAACACTGCGATGACCATAGGGGTGCATATATTCATTCAAATTAGTGTTTTTGGTTTCTTTGGATATATTTATATTCCATGAAGTGGAATTGCTGAGTTATAAGGCAGTTCCATTTTTAATTTTTGGAGGTAACTCCATAGTGCTTTCCACAGTGGCTGCACCAATCTGCATTCCCACCAACAGTGTTTGTATTGTATTTTTCATTTGAGTTACTCAATTCTTCAGTTCTGATTGGGTCATTTTTATATTTTCTATCTCTTAATGAAATCCTCACTGTCTTCATCAATTCTTCTCTTGAGTTTGGTGAGCATCTTTATAACCATTACTTTTAACTCCTTATCTGTAAGACTGCTTATCTCTATTTTTTCAGTTTTTCTCTTATTATTTTGTTTGGGATGTATTTCTTTTTTTCCTCATATTGTCTAACTCTTTATGCATTAGGTAGATCAACTACTCCTTAAAAGACTGGCTTTCTGTAGAAGGTGTTTAAGGAGCCCAGTGTGGCAGTAACCCCCAGTCATCAGAGCTGGTTGCTTCAGGAATGTTCCATTTTGTTGCTGTAGGGCTGCAATTGCTACTGGCATGCAAGTGGGGGGGACTTTTCCCTGGCCTGTTTTTTTGTGAGGTGTGGATTATACATCTGCTGCAAGGACCTTGGTAGCCAGACTTGGCCCCAGCCTTTCCGGTTGCATGGCTTGGCTATGGTTATTGCAGGTGTGCTGGTATGTGGGGAAGACCCCTGATGTGCCTGGCTGCAACTCAACCTCGATAGGTGTGGGTGTGCTGATGTTCATGGGCTGGCCCCCAAGAGTGGGAGCCACTTTAGGGTGGTGCCAGTGCCAATCAAAGCTGCTAGTTGGGAATGGTAGGGCAAGAGCTGCTTTGGAGGTGGGCAGGTTGGGTAGGGCAGGACCTCTGGGAAACTCCAGGGCAGGGTGAACAGTACTAGCAAGGTCAATGGTAAGTATCGTAAATGGCATCTGTCGGTACCAGGCTACTTAGGTGGAAGGAGAGTTTTAAAAAAATGGCTTCTACCAACACTTGCGTCCCTGGAGAAAGTTCCAACTTATTCCTATCCCTTAGGCACTTGTCCTAAAATTAGTTAATGTCTTCTCTTTGCACACGACCCAGGTGATTTTCTGGTTGCTGCCTCTGCACTGGGGCTAATGCAAGTGAGTTTGCATGCTAGGTCTTAGGAGCAAGTTCTGTTTCCTACAGGCCTTTGGCTCTCTTGGACGCAGTAGGCCCCATTGGTGCTCAATGCCTGATGTCACAGGGCTCCTCTTCCCAGTGCAGGTCCCCCACTGGGGAGCCTGATGTCACCTCTACTGTGATATCACCCCCCCCCACTTGTGGGTTGCTGCTACAAGGTTGTAAGTCCTGACTAGACCACATCTTCCCTTCCTGTCTCAATGTGGCTTTTCCTTTATATCCTTAGTTGCAGAGAATCTGTTCTGCCAGTCTTCATGTTGTTCTCAGTGGTATTTGTTCTATAAGAAGTTGTGGTTTTGGTGTGTTGGTAGGAGGAGGTGAGCTCTGACTCTTCCTACTTTGCCATCTTGGCCCCCTCCCATAGCTAGTTATTGTTGTTAAGTGCTTTTTCTGTGACAAGCATTGTACCAAGACCATTGTGTCCATACCAGCTCCTAGGATCATCACAACTCCTAGGCAGAGAATATAATTTCTTCTATTTTAAAGTTAAGGAAACTGAGATCTAAGGAGGTTACATGCCTTGAGCAAATAATAGCAAGGTGGTGACAGAGCTGTCCAGAACTTCCACTGCATTGGACTTACTTAGCATTTTCCTTGGGATATTCACTGAGTTGGTCAACAATATGCTTCATGCAGCCTGGGAGGACCATTTAGACATTCTCCTGCCTTTTCAGGGTTTCTGGCTGGAAAGCTGGGACTCTCTGTGCTGAGGCACTGAAGGCCATTGAGCTTGTGTCTGCGTTCACACCCGCAGACATTACCTTGCTCTCTCTGGCAGATTAATAGTGAGGATACATTATCAGAGATAATAGGACTCAAATAAAAAAAACTGGTCGAGTGAAACCCCATAAATTGGTTTGTGTGCTTCCTCTGTCTCTTTTAATATCTGATGCTGGGGATTTTCATCCTTGTCCAGCCAGGCTTCAAGGGAAAACATTAGCATAAATAACTCTCATGGCACTTATAAGAATGTAGCCAGCAGCTTTGATGGCCCATTTATTAGCATGAGAGGAATTTAAACCTATGATGGGAGCATTTTTTTATGAAATTACTCCCCACATCTGGTCTCATTTTTCTCTTAATTTTGTTCTTTTCTTGCTGTTTCCTTCTGTCACGGTAAGTTCGCCATCCACTTGTCTCTTTAAGCTTGAGCACCAGCATGGCGCAGTGTGAACTGCAAGCCCTGGGTTCTCATCCTGGCTTCTCCGCTCACTGCCTGTGTGATCTTGGCTCTGTTACTTAACTTCTCTGTGTGTAATTCCTCCCCACCCCACTTGGTGAATGGGGATCATAACACACACCTCGTAGGTAAATATAAGGGTTGAGAGCAATGACTCATGCAGATTTAAGTGGTTAATTCAGGTTAACTGTTATTATTGTTGGAGAGGGGGCATTGTATATAAGAAGGAAGGGTGGTATGTGTGCTTTCTCTGTGTCGTTCATCTATTCTGTGCAGGTTCAGTCTGGCTGTGGGACATGATTTTGTGTTGGAGCTGCCCTAGCTACAGGGTAAGTGAAGTACTGTGTGTGTGTGTGTGTGTGTGATACAGACATAGTACATTTGGAGAAGAAGCCCTCCAAGGGGCTAAAAGGACCCTCAAGCTCAA
The DNA here is from genome assembly GCA_004026765.1 of Micronycteris hirsuta. Lineage (NCBI taxonomy): Eukaryota > Metazoa > Chordata > Mammalia > Chiroptera > Phyllostomidae > Micronycteris > Micronycteris hirsuta. The sequence goes on from PVJI01014967.1 coordinate 31,354, forward strand.
GGGCTGCTTTACGAAAGCCGTATTTCATCTCTTCCTGGGGTTTCTAAAATAATACGTACATGTTAGAGTTGGCCAGGGGTCAAGTGTCTTGGACACCTGAATCCTGCCCTGCCTTACACTCTGAAGAGGTCCTCAAGAAAGCTGAGTAAATTCACATATCTCTTCCTCTCCCTCTATCTTAATGTCTCTCTCTCTTTTTCTTGCTAGACGTTTGAATAAGATTGCTGCTGCTACTATGAACTGGAAGGGTGCTAATTAACGTATCTACCTTAATAAACTCAGGTAAACCAATGATTGTTTTCCCTTAAAGCTGTGGCCATTACTGGACTGCTAAATAATAGAGGATATGTAAGTAAGTGCATCCTCGTAAAGACTGGGAAACTTCCCCAGTACTAATGGAACTCTGTTTCACAACATATCATCATTTTCCACTGCTGTGGTTTCTGGTTGTGATGAGTGGTATTCAAGGAATATTTGTTAACTGATTTAATGAACACATGCAGCTTCGTCTTTCAGGAAAGATCAACCCCTTTCCTTTCTTTAAGTACTGATCACTGTGTACCAGGGACTTGGATTTATGAAGGAACTCTATCTTCAGGGAGCTTATAAACTCTAATGGGGCAGACATTTGGAAACATAAAAATATTCTAAAAATAAATAAAACATGTCATCTAGGAGGGCAAAGAAATTCAGACTTCTGGCAGGTGTGGGAGCTCAGAGTATATACACTGAGTTAAAACAATGGAAACTTGCAAGCTCTGTTCAGCTTGACAATATATTTGAAAATATGGAAAAATTTCAGTAAAATTACATATTTATGTGGCTTCTTTAAACACTAGAAAATCTGGCTGCATGGGCTTGCGTGTTCCTGTGGGAACAATGGGCAAGAGCTACGCAACAGTCCAGCCCTTATGTGACATGAAACACGGCACATCAATGTGGCATTTCTTTTACCACACCTTATTGTCCTTCACCCAGTTCACTCACTCGTCTGTGTCATCTGCCTGCCTTACAAAGAAAAACATTTGTATTTGTTACTGTGGTACCCATGGTCATATTAGTGGCTAGTAATGAACAGCACAGGTGGATCAAACTCATCAAAACACCTTTGAAGGGTGTTAAGCATAGAGACAGAAAGTGGAACCACGGATACTCTAGGATTATGACTGTAACCTGACGATCCACCCAGAGGAGGCATCTTCTTGCGTTTTCATTAATCAGCAGCGTTTGAGGACATGGAAATGTGATTGTTAAACTCTGCAAATCCTGTGATTTGGTAAGGCAGGGAATCTACTGGGGGTGGAAACTTGAGTTGAATATCTGTTCTAATCAGGCCTATTTAATGTGCTTCCTTCAGGACAGACTTCAGTAAATGGACAGGGAACCTGTGTTGCAGAATGGCAGAGCTCTGCCCTGAAGTCAGGGAGTCCAAGTTTAAGTTCTGGATCTGCTATTAAACAGTGGGGTGATATTAGACAGACTACTTTGCATTCCTTGGTCTTTTTATTCCTTTATATCATGAGGAAGCTGAATTAGATAATACCTAAATTTCTGCCAGTTCCAAAGATATGGATGTCCTACAATATCTTGCCGCATGAGGTAGGAATATGATGTAGCAGTCTAAGTCGGCCTCTGGAACCAGTTTGGGTATACCAGTTCGGGTATACCAGTTCGGGTATATCCCAGACTCTCTAGGTCTGTTGTCCCATCGTTCTCAGAAATGGGGATCATTGTATTGCCCTTGTCATAGGGTGAAAGGGAAGACTCAGTGTGCAGTGCTCAGCATGGTAGCTGGCGTACACTCAGCAGTCAATAAGTAATGACTTCTTTAAACTTATAAATTCCTGATTTCTGAAAATAAGTATGTGCTCCTCCCTCTCTTTTTAATTGTTCTCTGCTTCTCAAATTTTTATGCACCTGCTTTACTCACTAAGCAAATCGGTATTGTAGAGTCTGGTACAGGAAACAGACATCCTTCCTTTTAAGTACATTAATTCATTACCAGTGAGAATTTAGAATTTAATAGAGTTAATGGTTGGTCCGAGCAGTAGTAATTCAAAAAACTGAAAAACTGGAAGGTAAGTTCACCTAGCTCTGTGGTTGCCCAGCCCTGGTCTAGCACTGTGTTTTGTGAGTACTGAGTGGTCAAGAGATGCTACTTTGACTAAATCCTTTAGAGTCTACTGGCAGGTTAATTTTAATAATAACTAATATTTATTAAGTGCCTAAGTGTGATAAATATTAATAGTTAATATTAATAGTTAAATATTAATAGTTAATATTAATAGTGTAATAAATATTAATAGTTATTAATATTTATTAATAACTAATATTTATTAAGTGCCTAAGTGTGTTCAACAGTCTGTGCTAAAATTTTATATGTGCTATCTTATTTAATCCTCATAAAGAGTACTACTATTTCTACCATGTTACATGTAAGGAAATTAAGGCTGAGAGAAGACAAGTAATTTGCCCGAGGTCATACAGCTGGTAAAGAGACAGGGCTAGAATTCGGGCCTAGGGCTATCTTCTTTCAGAACCAAAGTTCTTTACCACTGTGCCATGCCGTGTGGACATACTCATGTTTACTTTGGTCTCATGGGTAGATGAAATGATGTGACCAGGAACGGAGCCGCTCCCCACTTACTAGGCTAGTAGACATTGTAGCTGTTAGGGTTCCAGCCCCTGGAAATCCAGTGTTGTTCTTGTAATTGTCAGTGCTGCCATTTCCTTTGAATTGTCATTCAGGTGGTCCATCAGATGTTGGTGTAAAGTCTGTGAACTTGAGCAGTTCCCGTGGAACTGTCATTGTCACATGGACGTTCCTGGTAGCGAGGTGGCAGATGATGATGCTTTGCTCTGAGAGTAGGCTGTCAGGCACACATTTGAAAGTAAACGGACTCCCTCAAAAGTCCAGTGTCAGCTGAGCTGTCTGAGGGAGCCACCTCTCTCCCTCTCTGTTTCAGTTCTTACTTTATTCAGTCATTGTTGGCTCTCAGGACAGCTAGTGACTCATCTAGCAGTGATGATCAAACACATGTGACGTTTGGAATGAGAGGAAGTGAAGACTCCTCATGTGCCATGACCTAACCTTTTTTAAATAAAATCTGGCTGGGGTATTACACAATTTTCCTCCCATTTGCATTAGCCAATGCCACAAAGATTCTCTATATGTCCGGCCTGATTAAGGACACCCATTAGCTTTAGAGATCACTACCCTTTCCCTCTCTTCAACTATGTTTAATGAACAAGTATATCTTGTTTGTGTGACATTTAATTTTATACAATGTTAATTTAAGAAATAGATTAGTGCAGTGGATATATTAATGGCTATGTCTCTTCCATCTATTACTGAACTGTCAGTTTGTCCCTGAGAATATATTACTGGACCAGGACCATTGCTCAATAAGAGTAATTTTGCATTGCCGACGTTTGTGCCCTTGTTTTGTCAAGGCTACGTTACACGCATTTTTTGTTTTCTAGAAGTCCATTTTCTATTGTTTTGGGGATACAGCTGATTCAGACTAGATGAAACTCTACCCTTCCTACACAGGTCTCTTTATCATGATCATTTTTGTTGTTGGGGTCTCCTTTGGATTGAAGATATTTGCTCCGGGTTATTTGTTTGTTTGTTTGCTTATTTTCTGTTTTCTTTCTTAGACATCAGTTTCAGTGGATTGAATAATGACATATCTCAGTTTGTGGTGCATGATCCTTATTGCTCCTTGTAAGACCCCCGCTATTTTCTTCCTTCCCTTCCTCCCTCCCTCCCTCCCTTCCTTCCTTCCTTCCTTCCTTTTTTCTTCACTTTTATCCCTATTTTATACCTACTCCCATTTCCCTCCCTTCACTATAGCAACCATCCTCATTGTTTAATTCATACCTCTTTGTTGTACATATGTCTTCCAAAATGTACATTGCTGTTTTACATGCATGTACCTTCAAATGATGTAGGTGGTATGATGTCAAATATTTTACCTTCTCACTCTTTAAAAAATCAACATTGTGCTTTTAAGATCCACCTGTGTTGCTATGTGGACATTTAATTTTTTGCCTCTAGCTGCTCTCTTTCTTCTACCTAAGACCTTGAAAAGGATGTCAGTGTCTGGCACGCTGACCCACTCAGATCCTTCAGCTCAGATGATACTTGGCTGACATCAGAGCCAAGCAATGATGTGATGGTCCCAGAGGAACTCCTATGCCGTTTATTCAGGGCTCTGCTCTGTGACAGCGGCACAGATGTTTAAAAAGTTGTCAGTTCCTGATTGTAAATGATTTTTCTTGCAGAGAGGTGACAGCAAACCCTACACTGTCTTGGAGGCAATGAAAAAAAAAACCTTACTCTGAAGGCAAGCCTCAGTTTCTTCATTAGTAATATGGAGATGATAATGGTACTTACATTATGAAGTTGTTGAGGTTAATATGAGATAATTTATGCGGTCTGTTTAGTACCGTGTCTGACACATTGATAAAAGGCTTGCAATTAGTATTCGAAGTCTAGTGTTCCATTCACATTAACAGTGTGTTGCCTTGTAGCAAGATTTGTTCTTTTACCAGCGTGGACAGTATATGGATTGTCTCGAAGTGTTAGAGAAAACTAGGGATGGGTACTGATGCTCTGTATCATGATATTTAATTGTGAGCACACACACTCATGCTTCAGTGTGCAACAAACTGTGAAAGCTGAAAACGTGAACTCAGCTCATTGCTGTAATCAAAAAAAGTTTGTATCTCCCAATCAATATTCATAATCGTTACCATGTTGTATGGTCATTATGCATAAACAGTAGCAGGTGTATAGACATATCTATTATTATTACTTTTACCAGCAGACCATGTTTTAATTTTTTCACTTGTTCCGATTTTGTTTTGCATTCCTACTGTCACTTACCTTCATCCACATGAGGGACAGGTGTACAGGGTGAAGGGAAGCCTGACACGGGTCATGTGGTAAAAGCCACAGCGAGTATTTTAGAAGGGGAATCGTGAATGACGGTGCTTAGGGTGCTTCGTTACAGCTCAGGGTCAGAGCTGTTGGTCAGAGAAACTGGTACGTCTGTATTCTCCCTTCTCAGTGAAGAAGACACGTGGGTTTGTCAGTGGGCTCACATCAATCACACCTGCTCAGGAGGGCAGGAGCTTGGGGTTGGGAGGTAGTGGAAGACATAAACTGTGCCCTCTGGGGCTCTTCCCACAAGGGCCCAAACAACTGGGACAAGCTCACCTTTACACTGAGCCTGACAGCCTTCATCCCACTGCCTGTTTCTGTAATAAAGTTTTGTGGGAACACAGCTACCGCATCCTCATTTCCCTGTTGTGTCTGGCTGCTTTCACGCTGCAATGGCAGAACTCAGTAGTCACAACAGAGACCTCAAAGTGGGCAAAGTCTAAAATATATACTATTGACCTGTACAGACAAGATCTGCTGACAACTGCTCTCACTCAGTGTGACGCTTTCCCTTTCACGGATAAATGTTAGGAGGCAGTACAGTAGAATGGCGAGGGGCATGCCCTTGAAGTCAGACGGAGTCGAGGCTGCGGCTTGCTTGCTGTATGACTTTAGGTACCTGTCTTTTCCTTTGTAAAACAATAACAATATGCATCTCATAATGTTCTTGTGAAGAATCAGTATGCTAATGCATGCAAGGTACTTCACAGTGCCTGGAATTTGGTAAGAATTCAATGTAATTTAGATATTTGTAAAAGCCCAAAGTTTGATACGTAACTGAATATGAAAAGTAGAACAGCCCTGGCTGGTGTGGCTCAGTGGATTGACTGCCGGCCTGGGGACTAAGAGGTCCTCAATTGGATTCCTGGTCAGGGCACATGGCTGGGTTGTGGGTCCCCATTTGGGAATGAGCAAGAGGCAACCAATCTGTGTATCTGTTGCACATTGATGTTTCTCTCCTTCTCTTTCTCCTTCCCTTCCTCTTTCTCTTAAAAAATGTAAATAAAAAAATCTTAAAAAAAAAGAAAGTGGAATACTGTAGGTAAGATATTAAATCACTCTGTGTTGAGAAAGCAGCTTCCAGTTTATTGTAAGGGAATCATCGAAGGGAGGCCTGGGTTGTTGGAGGTGAATTATGCCCAAGTATTGCCCAGGGTCTGGCCTGGTAATTTCAGGTGCATGAAGATGCAAACGGGGGCTCTTCACCATCGTCCTTGGGGTCTCCCCACCCATGCAGGGATCTGAGAAGGGCATAACGGTTTCTGTCAATCAACAGTGGTGTCTTTTGTCCTTGGGCATCCGTTGTCCAGGAGCAACAGCCTGTTGTTACCAAGTGCAGCAGCCATTCATTCAGGGAATCAGAAAGGGTGTGAACTGCTTCTTCATTTCATGTTAATGGGTGTCCAGGGTCTTTCCCACAGGTACTAGAAGCCTCATGTGGGAAGCATTTCACAAGACAGAGAATGAGAAACTAAGACTCCAAATTTAAACCACTACTGAGTGTCAATAAGGTCATTTTCTGTCAGTCCTGCTCCAAGGGCCACGCGGCCTGCACAGCTGCTACTGAACAGTGTAGGGCCTGAGAGTTTAGCTCAAATGTAAGGACTTCCTCCCGTCATGCTTTTATTCTGTTGAACTAATAGGCTTCTGCTATTAGTATGTGCTTGCCCTTTATGATGTGCTAATGTACGTGCTGTTTACAATAGGCTCTTAAAAGTGAGCCACTGAGCTTAGCTGATGATGAGGCTGAACAAAATTTGCTGAGCACTGCCTCTTCCAAGCATGGGGTTAGCCACTGTATCCTCATTTGGAGCCTGATATATATTAAGTGCTCAATAATTATTTATTGAACAGAGGTTGAATGAAGATGAACCAACAAATGTTTTAGATATAGCTTCTATTTTAATGGATTGCAAAGTGTAAGTGGGGAAAATAGACATTAATCCTATTTTATGTATGAGGGTCAGCTCTGAGAGGTAGATATTTATAAATGAGTAAGTTGAAGCTTAGATAGGTTAAGTGACCTGCTTACTGTCACACAGCAGCCAATGGCAAAGCCAGAATTTGGTCCCAGGTTCCACCCTGCCCTCTTTGTCTTTAAACTACAGCGCACCTCACAGATGAGTAGGAGAGCAGTGAGAGAGACTGAGTCCCCCAGGAAGGGGGGGCTGTCCTTGCCCCCAGTTGTGGTCTATAGGATGACACGCTAACCTTAAAATAATTCTGTCTTTATTTAAGCTATTTTTTTAAAAGTGGGTTTCCTTCTGTCTTATAATTAGACAATCCGTGACTGAGATGTCAGAGAGAAGTTCATGCCCAGCGGGGAATGTGCACATGTAAACAGAGACAATTACAGCGGCGCGTGATTTGTGCTACAGAGAAGATTATGTACAGAGTCCTGTGGGAGACCACAGGGCAAGTAGGCTTGTATTCACCTTCCTGTCATTTCTGAGCCGGGGACCAGCCTCATTCAAATATTTTACAAATGATGCTCATTAAGACGCATGGAGTGGCAGAAGCATAACGAAGTTCCGCTGTAGAATTCTAAGCAGGCTGTCACCTAAGGCATATACTATACTGGTCAGTCATTGCTGTTTTGGGAGCTCAGCCCAGGCTCCCTTTTAATGATTATGTGCTGCTTTTCAAGGTCCTTCATTTTTCTGGCCACACTCGGTCTCTTTGTAGTGTTTCTCTCTCCTGCTCAAGCTCCCCCTCCAGTCTGCCCAACTCTGTCTTAGATAAAGCCACGTACTTTCCATTCTGCTGTCTCTCTTGCTACTTTCTCTCTATTCTTCCTCTATGGTGTTCCAAATGACCCTTTAAGGCCCAATTCACTCCCCACTCTTTCAAGAAGCCTTTCCTAGTCCAACGTATAGTTTCCTTCTATCAACAATTATTGTATCAAAATCATACATTTGTATGTGTACCATCATTTGTATGTGGTTGGTGCTATTTTTTCCCAACTAGGTGAACATTCTTGGAGACTGGGGACCAGATCTTAATACTTTTATTTAGCAAATAAATACTGAGATAAGTGTTCAAGTGCTAGATGCTGAACTCAGTGATGCGGTGAAATAAAGACTGTTAGGTGAGAAATATATTGTATAATCATTCATACATATAAAAATGGTAGACAATGGAGAAGATAATAAAAAACTAAGGATCAAGATAAGTGGGGGTTTAGAAGAGGAAGAGCTGGCTCCCAGTTGGGAGTGTAAGACAAAGCTTCCCTGCTGCTGTGGCAACTTTACCCGGCCCTGAAAGATGGTGAGGATGTGGGCAAAGAAAGAGTAGAGTTGGGGCAGGACTCTCACTGCACCTCACAGTCAGTGCATTCGGTGGCTGTTTGTCAAGGGTTGGGATTGATAAACATTTTATGGCAAAACTCCAGATTTTAGGCTTTTCAGATCACACAGTTTTTATCTCAGTCACTCAGTTCTGCCATTGTAGTGTGGAAGCAACCACAGATAACACATAAATGAATAGGCATGGCTGTGTTCTAATAAAGTTTTATTTATAAGAACAGGGAGTGATCCAGGTCTGGTGTGCAGGCTGTAGGTTGACACCCCTGGTTTAGGATGTTACATAATTGACTAAGTAATGGAATATATAATCTCATCTGCACCAATGCTCAAAATTAGTAAAAACTAGAAAGAACTTCGTTGACAATAGTTGTCTTTGACTACTGAGACTACAAAAAAACCTGTCTACTTTTGATTTTTTTCCTGTCTACATTTCAGTTTTTCTAGACATTTCATAAGGACCATGAATTAATTTTATAGTTAGAAAAAACAAACTTCATTTACAGAATTAAAGTATATACAGCAGGCAGTGTACATAACCCAGAGCTTGGCACACAGATGCTCAGGACATACCTGCACTTAGCTGATTAGAATCACTTCTGCGAGCATGTGCTAACGAAACGACTGTCCTTGGAATGCCAGCTTAGATGCGACAGATAAGCCTGCATCAAAAGGGGGCTGTGTCTGCTGTTGCCCTCTGTCATCAGTTTCACAGAGCCATTATGTTGTTTGAGAAACATTATAGCAAAAAGGCGGCCTCAACAGAAGCTAAATCGATTTTCTGATTCCACCCTTAACCCCCTTTCTTGTGGTCTTTGAAGGGAGCCCAGAGTTCCAAAGCGCTCTGTGTGACATGCTGCCAAGTCAGAGAGGAGATGGAGTAATTGTGGGCTTAGCCTTCACCCTGGATCACAGCGATGTCAGTGGATATGGTCAAATGACAAGAGATGTCTGATTAAAAGTGAGCTTAGGAGACAGGCGTTAAGCTTTAAATTCTAAGGTCGAAGTGCTGCTAATGATAAGAGCTATAATTTCTTGCATAATTATGCGTTGTGTGTGTTCCTCTGACTTTCAAAACAATGCTTCAAGATAGGTATGGCTACTTCCACTTTACAGGTAGGAAAACTGAGGTTCAGAAACTTATAGCACTTTACTCAAGGTTATAAAGTGAGTCTGTGGTAAAGCCAGGATTTGAACCTAGATCTGTCTGATTTCAAAGGCTGCTTTCTACTTCCTGCTAGCCCTACTCCTCTCACTGAAAGAGATATGTACACACAATAGAATTTTAAAGTGGTCTTGAAATGCCAGAGCAGTCTTTCTTACAGTTTCCCTGCATAGGACAAGCTAACTAACTACAGACTGCATGGTTTAACACTGGGTCACAACAAAACACATAGGTGTGGGGGGCAAGCCATTTGACTGAGCTTGATGAAATTTAGACTGTGAGCAAGAGGACTAGATCCCATAAAAGAGAGGGATAGAATACCTCTAATATTTTTATTTTTTAAAAATCAAACCAATGGTACTTCTGGTTTTCAGAGACCCCAGTCATGGCCCCATAAAGAATGAAAATGCCTGAAGAAAATTTTATGAGTTGTAAAAAGCTTGGGGTTAGCTTTGTAATGAGATTGTCTTAATTTAAGCCCAAACTTTCCTAGTTACTATGTGTATATGTATATTAGTCAGGGTTCTTCAGAGAATAGAATCAATAGGATATATACACACATACATATACACATATACATATACATGACAGAGATTTTAAGGAATTGACTTCTGCGATTGCGGGGCCTGGCTAGTCTGAATTCTGCTGGGGGGGGGGGCAGCAGGCTGGAGACCAAGTGAAGAGCTGATGTTGTAGCTCAAGTCTGCAGCCAGTCTGGAGGAAGACGTAATTCATTCTTCCTCAGGGACTCTCAGTACTTTTTCTCTCAAGGCCATCAATGGATTAGATGACACCCTCCTTGTTATGAGTGGTAATCTGCTTTACTCAAAGTCTACCAATTTAAATATTAATTTCATCTAAAAATACTTCTTAGCAACATCTAGAGTGATATTTGAGGAGACACTTGGTCATCATAGCCTAGCCAGACACATAAAATTAATCATCCCACTATGTAAATATCCACAGGTAATTTAACCACCCAAATCCTTTTCCCTCACCTGTTGAATGGGAATAGCAGTATCTGCAATACAAGGTTGCTGCTGGGAGGCTTCAATGAGCTAATGTGTGCACACTGTGGAGTGCTGACGCATGGTAAGAAAGTAATAGGTTTTAGGTAATACCATTGCGGTGGGATTTCAAACTTCTCTTAAATTTGTCTAGCTAGTATCTTCTAAGAAACATGGAGAAATTTATGCATTGCTATAATTTGCCTTAAAAATACCCTTTTCCTGTTTTGAGGGGACATTGAAAATCACCACTTATATATATATTTTTTAATTTTTATTTTTTCTTTAATTACAGTTATTTGCATCCTCTCCCCTCCCCTCCCCCCTTCCCCTCCTGTCCCACCTCCCCCCAAGCCTCCCTCCTCCCTCTTAGTTCTGTCCATGTGTCCTCTACAGTGATTCCTGAAAACTCTTCTCCCCATTGTCCCCTCCCCCCTCTCCCCTGTCTATTGTTAGACTGTTCTTAATTTCAGTGTCTCTGGTTATGTTTTGCTTGCTTTCTGCTTTTGTTGGTTATGATCCTGTTAGGGGTGAGATCATATGGTATTTGTCCCTCACTGCCTGGCTTACTTCACTTAGCATAATGCTCTCCAGTTCCATCCATGCCGTTGCAAAAGGTATAAGCTCCTTCTTCCTCTCTGCTGCGTAGAATTCCATTGTGTAAATGTACCATAGTTTCTTGATCCATTCATTTGTAGATGGGCACCTAGGTTGTTTCCAGCACTTGGCTATTGTGAATTGTGCTGCTATGAACATAGGAGTGCAAAGGTTCTTTTGAATTGGTTTTTCAGGATTCTTAGGGTATA